>VWPW01014083.1:604061-661923 GCA_013389825.1 Crypturellus undulatus | reverse complement strand
CCGCGGCGGGCAGCGCGGGCGGACTACAGCTCCCAGGATGCAGCAGGCGCGCATGCGCGTGGCGCCCCGCGCGCCTCCCGCGGCGCGGGGCCGAGGCGCCCCCGGCGGGATGGGGCGGGAGGTCGCTGTGCCGCGGCCGAGGCCTTTGGGAAGGGAGCCTCGCGCGGCCCCTGCGTGAATCCCGGCAGGTAATACACGTACATATGTCTCTATACGTGTCTGTATATGTATGTCCTGCCCGCAGGAGTGCTGTTTTCCTCCCCTACCAGTACCACAGAGTCTCCTGCTTGGCCACGCCGCCTCGCTGCAAACAGTTCGGAAGGGTATGGAGATGTGCAGGATAAAAGAGGCCCCTGTCAGGGCTCGCAGCCGCTGCCCCTCCGCCCCATTCACTGCCTTCCCCGGGGGGCCTTCCTGCTCTGCGGCGTGGCCAGGGATTCGCTCCAAAAAGCTGGAAAATCGGTGCTGCAGAACCTGTTTAATTACAGGTTGCACTCGATGATACCTAAACTGCAAAGCAGATGGGCATGTACAAGTATTGTAGTGGTCAGAAACACCTTTTCAAGAAAGATGTGTCAAAGGTTGCTTATAAAAAATTACTGTTTTTATAAACTGCCTCTTCCACTTTTTTTTTCTTGCTCCTCTGCTCTGTTTCAAGTAGCTCAATTTAATAAAAGTTGAGTAACGCACCCACCTAGTCTATGGAAAACATCTAAATATAGTTTTTATGACAAGAGATTTGGAAGTGTATTTTCTCTTTTTTTTTGTCTTTTTTTTTTCCCCAAATATTAATGGGGATGTATTCTTGCTAAGGGCTCCCTTGGGGTTGGATGGAGTTCCAGAAGCGTGGTGTGCAGAAATGGTGAGCTTTCAAAATAGCCAGTAAATGGGTCCTCGGATCTTCATTCTTCTGAAAAAAACATGTCCGATGCCAGAAAATTAAGAAGAAAATTATACTCTGGGTATCTTATGCTATCCACACTAAGTTTACAAATACTTTTTTTTTTTTAATTATTGTTATTATTTTTATTTACAGAACCTGATCAGTGAAGGCCACTGAAGAAGAGGAGGGTGAGAGAAGGTTGGCAGCTCCTTTCAGGAACTGTGCCAAAGGGCTTTGTTTGCATCCCAAGAAATTCCCCCCAACAAATGCTGGTATTTTGAGATGCAGCTGCACTCCACTAACCACAGTTAGCTGCCTCTGAGTCTGTTTCTAATACCACCTTTTCTAGGGTCAAATTTACGCATCCTTGCCCAGGAAGAAGTTTTCAATGACTGTGGATTCATCACTCAGCTGCAATGTCCCACTGACCTGAATCTAAGTCATAACAAAAAAGCCATTACACAGCTGATTTTATCCTCTTTTATTCTGATTTGCCCAGCTACTTTAAGCAGGTGCCAGGCACACACTCAGGCCCCAAATATTTGCTGAGTAATGTGTTTAATTCAACCTATACATCTTAAGTGAGAATTTAACTCACTTAAGTGAGAATTTTTAGAACTGTACCTCCTCCTGCTACAGTACTCTTGTGTCTTTCAGCAGCATTTTGAGCCCTTTGGTGGACTACAGTCATGTTCCCAGGTTTCCAGTTATTTCAGTTGCAAGAGTATTAGATTCTATTTAGGGCTGGGTAGCACTTGCCTTAGCCTGCAGAAGAGACCTGATCTGACCCAATGTGATGTGGCAATTCCTCTGCTTGTGGCAATACTGTGAGCCCTGCTAACCTGTTCTTCCTTTAGTTCAAGATACTGCACACTGATTATGTCAATCAACAGTAGCCACACTTTCACTTACAATTACGTGAGGCACAGTTAGCTCTACTGGCTCCGCGGGAGCAGAGTGGTAGTTGAATGTGGCTTTTACCAGGACGAGGCAAGGTGCAGCCGTCTCCTGAAATAAACCAGTGCTTTTAGTCATTCTGTCTGTGCTTCAGTGCTGGCAGCATTGAAACAGGAGAAAGTTTATCAAACAGGAAAGATTGAGTTTACAAATACGGCAGCAATGCTGGGGTGCAGGACTGCACAGCTGCTGACGGCTGCAGATGTGTCAGTGTTAGAGGTGCTCTCTGCCAGGCTCGTGCCAGCGCTGCCGCTGATACCCCAGATAGCTGTTACTGGAGTGTACATGACTGTAAATTGCTCTCTGATCCATATTTGCAGAGGGTTGCTGTAATTGAATGCCCCATTAATTAGCAATTACAAGATGGGTTACTAGTGTCTGCTAAGTGGCCTAGTGCAATACATAAATCTGGTTCTTAAAACTCCTCAAATCCTGGGATGGTTTTGAGGTCAGTGCTGAAGGGATTCAGATGTCAATAGTGAAGAGAGGCCTTGGCAGCTGATTCATGTATTTTTTCAGGATTTTAACTGACCCTAAAATGCATTCTTTTTGACTGAAACTGAATCTCCTTGAAAAGTTACCTGTCACAGCAGAGTACTTTTGGGATCACTTCATTAATGTGTGTTATGTTTGAGACTGCTTTAGGCACAGGTGTTTTTGATGTGATTTTTACCATAGTGAAGGCTGGGCACAAGTTAGAGACACCATCACAGACCACAAAACTCCCAGACATCTGCCCAAGAAGATGCTTGTGTTTCCTTCCCTGGAACTTCTTTGGCCGTGTGCAAGGGTGCTGCAGAAGTAGTATGGGCAGCTCAGGCCTGTGCCACCATGAGAGCTGGGACCCTCGGGATCCTCTGAACATGGGTTTGGGAGACTACCATGGAAAATAAGGAAATGTAGTGTTATTTAGGCAGCATGGGCACTCAGGGTGGGTACCTGCACCACAGCTAGACGAGAAGAGTGTTAAAGGTAAGAAAGACCTGGATTAGGCAAATGGCAGTGTTTCATGAAGAACTGGGAGATCCGGACACATTGGTGGGGTTTAGACCACCCTGAGGGACGAGGCCTGGTCAGACGTGGCCGTGTGGCGGGCCAGGGGCTTGCACGGCAGTGCTGCAGTCATGTGACTGTGAGACCGCACGCTGCCTCCTGTGCAGCTTTCTGGCAAAAAAAAAAACCCTGTTCTGGCTCGGAGAAGCTTCCAGAGGGGAAAGGGGGAGCCGCCAGGATGGGGCCTGAGGCAGCGGCCCCCACTTGGTGGGCCTGAGGCAGCCCCTGTGGCTCCCATTGCTGGGCGCTCTGGGGTCCCGCTGCTTCCCTCAGGCACTGCCAAGTTCTGCAGTTATCCCTGTGAACGGCCCCGGAGCCCGCAGGTTCCCAGAGGGAAAGGTTGCCAGACAGAGCTGGTCCCTCTGCGGGACGAGCTTACTCGCTCATGAAGGTCACAGCTCGCAGCGGCACTCTGAGCATTTCAGTTGTCCCTTTGGGCTGCATCTCTGTGCAACTGCTGCCCAACGTGGCTCTTTCTCCATGAAAATTGGTCTGGTAAACCAGACTGCACCCTGGCCTTCCTCTGCCTCATCCCAGTTCTACAATTCTCTTCTAAAATCCTCACGAAGTCTGGGCTCAGTCTGTCACAAGCGGTTGCTCAGCTCCAAACAACACAGCGACGGTGGCAGAAGCAGTTCGGCAACGTCAGCTCAGGGCTGTTTTTGGGATCTTTCCTGTGGGAAGGGAGCAGAGGGAGCCATGTGTTACTGCTCGTGCTGGCTAGAGGCGTGTAGGAGCTCAGGGCTGCTTTGTCCTGCAGCTCAGCATGCCCCTACATCCCCGGAAGAAAGTTGGAGCTCATGCTGCTTTGCAGGACAGGCTGGAAAGGGAGGTAGACGTGTCTGTAAGGGAGCTTTGCGTTGCACAACTTAATCTTTCTGTTCGTTAGAGGTAACCAGAAGTCCCACAACAGGATATAACACTGCTAAGCCTTGGAAGACAAGGATAAACAATGGAGCTTTTATATTTGGTCTTGTTCCTAGAGGGAAACAATTATTGTACAAGTAGTGACAGTCTGGATTAGAGCTACAGAGCAGAAAAGTTGGGCTAAAGCCAATTTGCAATCCTTAGCACTCAATATTTTGTAATCTTCTGTCAAGAAAGAGCAATGCTCCTTTTCTTTCTTGGTTGAGCTTAAGTTTAAGGATTCTGGCACATATTTGTGGTCTTGATGCAGACTTTTACCTTAAGGTAAATGTCTGCTGAGAAAAAGAAGATGCAAAGGGAAGCAAAGACAAGACTGAAAATGACTTTGGGCAAAAAAAAGGTGATAACTATCATGTGACCATGACAGACGGCTCCCTCCTATCCTGCCCTAGGACTCGTTCTGGTACAGTTGTTTAAAAAGTCACCACCCTTCATTTAGAGGTTACTGCTCCTAGCTGAAACGCGCCCCGAGCTNCTGGCACATATTTGTGGTCTTGATGCAGACTTTTACCTTAAGGTAAATGTCTGCTGAGAAAAAGAAGATGCAAAGGGAAGCAAAGACAAGACTGAAAATGACTTTGGGCAAAAAAAAAGTGATAACTATCATGTGACCATGACAGACGGCTCCCTCCTATCCTGCCCTAGGACTCGTTCTGGTACAGTTGTTTAAAAAGTCACCACCCTCCATTTAGCTCCTAGCTGAAACGCTCCCCGAGCTGGTGAGACTTCATGCAAATCCTGGCCTGACAGTGTCCTAGAAGCACATTTATAATCTGCCCCTCTATCTCAGTTGAGAATCTAGGAACTAACAGCAATAACTTCCTAAACCAATTGCTTAAGGGCTACTTGTGCCCTGCAACCAAATTTCTCAGTGGAAAAGATCTGAAAAATAGAATGGCCCCAGTCTGGCTGTTTCTTGAGCTCACAGTGTTTCTTGAGGGAAAAACCTGCAACAGAATAGAAGGGTATGATGCCTATATAAAACAGGTTGTTTTAATCCATGTTTGCAGATGGCACACTGGAGTTAATGAAGATGTTCTAATAAAAAATATTGACCTGGAGTTCACTTTGTTGTATAGTTTCCCATGCAGCCAGCAGAAATCTGTGAGGTAAGATTACATAGCTATTAAAAAAGTAGACTGGAGACTGTAATGAAGAGGACTTTGCAAACCCACAGATGGCAAATATTGCCAAGAGCTTTTCTTGGTGTAAAACAAATGTCCCATTGACACATCCTAGAGCTGCCATCACAGAGCAGAATGGTTTGTGATACAATATTTATAAGCAGTTGTGACTAAACCACTAAACCCAGTTTCATCTGGGAACTCATTTATACACGTGTGGAAGTTCCATATCAAAAGTCAAGTTCTTCACAAAGTAAATGTCTCTTGGGTATGGTAGTAAGGACCAGAATTGTGTTACAGAGAACTCTGATACACTGTGAAACTGGAATTACTCCTAAACACTTTGTGTAACTGAGCAATGAGATAAGGAGTTTGTGTTCCAGTCATCTTTTAATTAGATAGTTTTCTACAAAGCTGTCAGAGGCATTATCAAAGAAAGATAGGTCAGAGCTACTTTTGCAGATCAGCTAAAGGGGGTAAAGTTAGAAATGTGGTAGGTGACTGTAACAGTTCGATATCCTGAACTGTTATGAAAAGGAAGAGTTCCCATGGCAGCTTATGGGACTTGATTCCTGTGTTATTGTGGCTTTACATCAGTGCAGTGCTGCTCTACTCAAATCTGGACTCACTTTTAATGAATGACTCTCTCAGGCAGTGAAAAATGAAGTGTTGTAGCCTAGGGGTATGTTCCACTGTATCCACTTGATTTGAAGTAATTTAATCAGTGCAGAGGAATCTCCAGCCATTTCAGACAAAAGGTACCATCGTGACTGAGGAAGTGTGAAGCAAGTTAGTGGTGGAGTTTTATAGCTACACAAATTTAATCATTCTCTTCTGAGAATTACAGAAAAATAAGCCTCCTAAAAACCCTTCCTATTCCTTTGCCAAATTTCAAGTTTTGAGCCCAAACCATGGAAGCAGTTGCAGTAATATTTTAAAGGAGAAAAACAGTCTTTCATCATCTAAAGCTTTTTTTATTATTATTATTTTTAAAGAGCTCTTACACAACCAGTGTTGCTGGAATTTTTATTTTTTTTTAAATGCCAATGCAGTCTGAGATAAATATCTGCTTTGGAAAATTTTAGAGGAGGAGTTAAAGATTTGAAGCCTTAAAGGCACCTGAAGATGTGCTTGCTTGTGCTAAATAAGTAAAGTAAAATTCAACTCTATAGGAAGCTGGAGAACTGCCTGTAACTCACATGCTCACTATCATGTTGGTATATGCTTTAATGCATGCAGACAAGCTATAACATTTAACAAGTGATGCAACAGGCGTTTTCCAAGGAAAACTGTAGTAAAAATCTTCAATCTGTTACCATCATTGGAGAGTGAAACAAGTTTCTTCCCATCAGGCTGTAGGCAGATAAACGATTACACTGACTAATGTAGTGATGTTGGTGTGATATGTTGTTGGCATGCATGTTGCCCTTAGAAAATAGGTTTTCCATGACTTTTTCAGCAGGTAAGAGTGATGCTTGCCAGGGGAAAGCACATTCTACCTGAGCAGTACAAGGGAACTGTAAAAGTCTGTGAATGCAGACCCCAAGGCTTTGAAACTTCTGTGCTCTAATGCTGTAGTATTGTGGAAACTCTCTAAGCATTCACCAGAGGTTTCAGTGATCCCAGGAAAACCGACTGCACCCCGTAGTTTCCTGTTTCCTGTAAGCACTTGACACAGTGTGTGGTGGTCCTCTCTCTGTGATGACATTGTCTCTAAGGCTTGGAAATGTGAGAAAGAGGATATATATATATATATATGTATATATGTATATGTATATATATGTCACTCTGAATAAGCCTGTGTTCATGTTGGACTCCAGTTTTTCTTACTGGACACTAACTGTGGCAATTATTCCTGGGATTACCCAATCCCTGACCAGGTCAAAGACCCAGAAATTATGAAGTTTGCTTATAATCAAATATTCCTATTCCCCTACTGACCTTTATGTCAAGCACTAGAAAAGAAGAAACAAGTACTGGTAGATATTTGTTGGTATAACTGTCTGTTATATCAACGGACAGTTGCATTGCAGGCAGTATGTTGATCACCTTCACCTATCCTCATGTGCACATAGTACTTTTAATGTAATCATAGAGTGCCAGGTGTTCATTCTGTAAAGTTGCATTTACAGTACTACTAAATGAGAACTTTGATGGTACCCTCAGAGTGTTGTATTTAAGATGATTTTGTATTCCCATTGCTCCATCAAAAAGAAAGTCCTAAAGACCTGATTCTTCTTTAATTACCTCTGATGTCAAGCAATGTACTTGGACAGTTTTTCCCACTCATCTAGCCTGCAAGCTGTTTGGATACGCTAGCATTGAGATGTATCTGATGTTCAGCTTAAAACTTTTTCCACAAGGTAACCAGGAAGTTCACTGAATTTACCTTGAGAGTTAGACTTGCTCAAGGCATGGATCATATTATCCTTTGTAGCTATTCAAAGTTACAGCTAGAATTAGATTTTGTACTTTATTTTTAGGTTAAAAAACACATTAGATGTGAATCATTAATCCAAAGGAGCTCTGATCCTTGCTATTTATAGTAAAGTAGCTGATCTCTAATGCAGATAGAATATCTCGGTTTCTAAAATTAACTCAGTCTGAAAAAATAGCACTCTTGCTATTACTGTTTTTTGTAAAGCACATTCCAAGAAACAGCAGGTTGGGTTCTGCCTTCAGACCATTCTTGCTATGGGCTAATCCTGCTCGAGCGAGCGAGCGAGACATCCACTGCCTTTTTTGCCAGTTGGCTCAGGTTCCGTATCTCACAATCTCCTAGATAAAACAGGAACAATTTATCCACCATTTCCGTTTGGATCAAGGGTTTGTAAAGGGGCCAAAGGTGTGTGGTATTTCATAACCTTCTAAATACCTGAAGGGACCCTCAGTTGGAAGTGTGCATGACACAAAGTTGACATGCTCTCTTTGCAGAATTAATGGAAAGATCAAGGGGAAATTCTCTCTTTCTCTCAATCCAAGTTTTTTTTCCCCCCATGTTGCCTGGACTTGCACCAGATATGTTGTATAGTGTTTAGTGGGAAAACGTAGAATTATGATTTCAATCCTGCTGATGCAATTTATTTGTGTATTTGCCATGAACAGACCCTCACCTCGATCAACCAGATGCTCAGCTTAAAGACAGTGCTCAGATGAAGTTTGCCTTGCCTAGGCACCTGACTCGGTGGCACCTTGGCCTCCACACACACGTGGACACAGACTCATGCACATTGTTAGAAATGGAGTTTCCTAAGAAGGCAGGACAGACTGTGGTCACCAAGCTCAGGGCATGGCCAGTGCAGCGTAGTGAGCAGCCCCCCATTTACATGCCACCAGCTATGTTCATCCCTTTATCCCTCTTTTTTTTTTTTTTTTTCCCATGCTTGGTCCTTCCTAAACCACAGCTAGAAAAATCAAACTGCATTCAGTTTTAGACTGCAACTGGCTGGGAACTTTTCAGGATCTAAGCTCTGGATCCCTTCCTACCTTTTGTGAATTTGGTTGTTGCTGGCAGCTAGCCGTTTCAGATCTACTTTTCCCACCAGCAGTCGAGGGAAATATGTACTTTGCTCTTTGACTAAATCTCTCTCATTGGGGACTTAGAGGAGGAAACTGCTGGAAACATCATTACAGAAGTGCTAAGAGCAATAAAGGAGAATATTATTTTATGGAGAAAATACTTCTGTTGAAATATGTACATCTACAGTTCAAGCAGGGGAACTACAGACTTTTTCACTTACCCATATCTTTATGAAAAAGTCCCAACTGTCTAATCTTGTTATCTGGGTCAATCCCAGGCCCTGGGACGCTTTTTTTTGTACCTGGAACTAAAATAGCTTAGATGGCCATGACCTCTAGGTCACAAAAGTACTTAACTCCCCAAAAGGCCATGAAGAACCACAGTACAGTTTTCCCCTCTGCTGTGCACTGCTTGGGAACAGTCACATCAGAATTGCAAGTGTAAACTTGGGCAAAAAATCACAGAAAGTGCATATGGAAACCCATCATGTTTCTGCCAGTGAGATGTAACACTTCAGGCATGCCCATAGC
Source organism: Crypturellus undulatus (assembly GCA_013389825.1). Classification (NCBI taxonomy): domain Eukaryota; kingdom Metazoa; phylum Chordata; class Aves; order Tinamiformes; family Tinamidae; genus Crypturellus; species Crypturellus undulatus. Next base: position 652,929 of record VWPW01014083.1, on the reverse strand, counting down.
AAAGTAGTAAAGAAAGAGGAAAATTTATGCTGCATTCGGACTGCATTTTCCTTGCCAAACAGGACTGCAAATTGCTGTCTAATTAGCCATCTCCTATCACCCACATATCCTTCAGATGTACTGTTTGGCAGGTTTCTTCCTGCCTGTTTTTCTCCAGAATATATTAGTTTGTATTTTCCAGGGTCAAGCTCAATGTTTTTGCTGCTCATGTTTGCAAACACTCATTGCTGCTCAATATTGCTCTCAGTGGTGGGCTGGGCACTTCTGGATCTTCACTTCTTATGGTATTTCCAAAATGGCATATATGGAGTATCACTCCTCTTTTATCAAGCTGTCAATCCATATATTGCATGCAATATCCTGACCATTTGTTCACTACTGTGATTTCACAAGAGCCTATAACAGTTTTCTTACTAAAATGCCAACATATTTTATGATTCTGCCAATGTCTAAAAAAGATCTAACTCTTCTGGTATTATTTTTCATAAACTGAAGCTGGTTTATTGTTTATTGCTTTGGTTATATCCCAGAAGCCCCAGAAGGGCTACCTTCACTTACGGTTTCCATCATTTGCTCGTGTGGCCTGAGCAGCAGTTTATTTTCAGCTGGACCAGGGGGCAATCTCACATGGGGCTTTCAGGGGCCACTCTTGTGCAGCAGTATCTATTTGTCGATATTCATGCACATTTTATGCCTTCTCTTGTGGTTCACTGTTATCATAAGCTTAATCAAGTGAATATTTAACAGAGCCAGGCCACCTGGCAAATACTTTCCAACTGGGAAAATCAAGGCAGGATGAATGAATGAACGAATATATAGTTAGTCAATGCAGGGCTACAGATGCATGCTTGTTTCTAGAAAGAGTTCTGATAGAGTAGGTTGGTGCAGTGTAAGAAATAAAACTCCCCTTTAGAAAAGCTCTTTGTGCTTGCTGTGGGTTACTGGCATTTTGTTGACAAAGGGAAGGGGTTTGGTGCACTGCCTGGGGCAGTGCTGGGCTGCTGTACTTTGGATCGCGTTACTCTCATGCCCCCAGCAGCAGGACCGTCTCATCCGGCAGCTGCAGAGCCCTGGGGAACGGGCGCCATTCTCCCGCGCGGCCGCGACTCAGCCTCGCAGCCGGATCACGCGCCGCGGTGGCCGCACCTCCGCCGGGCAACATAAAAGGGGACGGGGTGGACGAGCGCCGCGATTCGCACGGGCAGCGTAGGAGAAAGCCTCCCTCTCCGCCCTGCCTCCCCCGAGCGACAGCCGAGGAGGACGCGGATCACTGCTTGGCACCGGAGACACTGAGGGCGCTGCTCTGCCTCATCACCCACAGCACTGCTGGCCGCAGGGCCAGGGCACCATGACTGTGCTCAAGCTGTCCCTCATGGCCTTCAGCTTCATCTTCTGGGTGGCCGGGCTCACCATGCTCATCATCGGCCTCTGGGCCAAGGTGTCGCTGAGCGGCTACCTGGTGCTGTCGGCCAATGACTACCCCAACGCGCCCGCTATTTTGTTGGCCACGGGCGCCACTGTCATCGTCTGGGGCTTCCTGGGTTGCTTCAGCGCCGCCACGGAGCACCGGGGCCTCCTGCGCACCTATGGGGCCTTCCTGACCGCGGTGCTGGCGGCCGGGCTGGCGGCTGGGGTCTCGGGGCTCCGCTACCGCCAGGACATCGCACGGGGCTTCCAGGCAGGGCTCCATGAGGCTCTGCGCGCCTACGGCGAGGACGAGGGGAAGGCGGACGCGCTGGATGCCCTGCAGCGCACCTTGGCTTGCTGCGGCGTGGACGGCTACCGCGACTGGCTCGCCTGCCCCTGGGTGCGGGAGCAGAACGGCTCTGTGCCCCTCAGCTGCTGCCGGGCCCGCCGCGGCTGCCGGCACCGTCTGCCCGGCGCGCGCGGGCTGCACCATGACGGCTGCTTCACCAAGGTCGCCACCTTCGTGAGCAGCAACATGTTCTACGTGGCCACGGCGGCCCTGGCGCTGGCGCTGCTGCAGGTCATCGGCATCGTGCTGGCCTGTCTGCTGGCTGCCCGCATCCCTGCCCGCCCGCCCGGGCCCCCCTGAGGCCGCCCGGCGCTCTTCTCCTCTCCCTGCCCCAGCCTCAGGAGATCCGGGTGCTCCCCAGCTGGAGAAGGCTATTTCCTTCCTCTGTAGCCCTCGTTTCCACCTGAGCTTCCTCCACCAAATCCCTCTGTTGCCTGTGCCAGTGGCATCAGCGCTACAGGCATCACCAAATCCCCCATGCTGTATCCCTGGGAATACAGTGGCTCCACAGTCTCTCAAAGCTGGGAAGGTGCCTTCTCTCCTCCTGCTTGACGGCAGGTCCCCTGGCCCCTCTGGACACCTGCCACACACAGCGGTGGCAGCAGATGCCACCACCTGGGGCAGCACGGACAGCAGGGTCAGGGCTCACTGCTTGTGCTGCTGGTATGAACATGCCGGGCACAGAGATGGGGCCTGGGACTGAGGAATTCGTGAGGACGAGAGATGTCTCAGCGTCATGCGGCGTGAGTTTTCTCGTGAGCCTGGGAAATGACGGCAGCAGGATGTTACCGAGGAAGGGTCGGCCATGGCAGTTGCTGCTGGGGGTGGTGTCACCCACCACCGCACCTGGCAGCTCCCCGCTCCGCACTCCACACCGATTTCCTGTGTTTTGTGTGGGTTAAAGCTGCTCAGTGCCACAGGTGCCTTTCCTGCCACGGTGCTTCTGATGCTGATCTCTGTCTGGAGGAGCCGTGAGTACTGCGGCTCCCTCCGTTAGGATGTGCCCCTTTTAGCACATCCAGTGCTTTAGCTGGTGCTTTGCTGGCTGCATCTCTGTAGGGCTTAAACCCAGGTCCCTGACACAGAGGAGAGCAAAAGCTGTAGAATCAAATCGGCATGGGGTGGTGAGAGGTGGGCAGAACATCCTTCCTCCAGGAGTTTCTTTGGAGCTTTTAAGAATCTTTGAAGTGGACTTTGCCCTGCTCCTCTCACCTGCAGGCTTACTAGCAAACTGGGGAGGGAGAGGGTTGCAGAAAGCAGCAGAAAGGAAGTCCAGGATTTGGCATCTTTTGGAAACGTAGGGAACATCTTTTGGGAATGAAGGGCAAATGTTAACAAATACCATCAAGAAAGGTAATCTATATTTACGAAGGAAATGAGTGATCACTTTGGAGGGAGGAGCAGTGCTCCCTCCAGGGAAAGGGGATTAGAAGTAAAGGGCTTCTGTTTTGGGAGAGGATTTGCTCAGCTGTACTGCACCTCTGTCCCACCTCTAAGACTGTAACGCTTTCCTACCGAGGGGACGCAATTTGTCATGTTGGTAACAGCCCCTGACTTGCTGGGCTGCACCCGTAAAGTGCAGCATTTCTGACCATCGCTGCAGGCTTGTGCAGACGCCACAGAGGGAATTGCTGGGATTTACAGCAAGAGTTGCACAAGCTTGTCAGTGGGTGAGAGCATAAAAAATAATACAACAGAAATAGTGGACGCAACTTTGCTCACCAGGTACTGAAAGTAGTCTAAAGTTTGAAATAAGTTTCAGATAAGGACTGCTTGGATGCAGAACAGTGTTTACAAATAAAAACCTGCAAGCAGCAGCCAGAAGTGTCTGGCATGCAGTGGAGTACGAACAGATTTTGCTACTCTATTTAGTTCTATGAGCAAAGATCATTTATAAAATTCCCTGGGGATCAGCCCTTCTGACCAAAGCTCAGGAGCTTCAAAGCATAAGAAGAAAAACTAGGGTCTCTAATGAAAGCTTATGAGTTTTGTTTTGTTACGTTTGAAGTGTTAGCAGTTGGGAGGAGCAAGGTGTTGTGTTAGGTAAGTTTACAAAGCCTTGCTTAAGATATAAAGAATCTGTAGTAAAAAATCTGTTTGGAGAGCAATTCTAGTATGTAAACTGAAGAGCGACCCTGGATTAATGCTTATGCATTAATCTGAATTAATATGTGTTTGGGTGCTAGCTGTGGCTCGGTTGCCCATTTCTCCAGATATGAGATGACTATGTAAACCGGTAATACAATAATCATGTTCCAGGTGAAAAGTGCAATGCAAACAGGCTACTTGTTGCCATTTGATTATTCATCTGTATTTGTGGCCTCAGGACATGTGTTGGGATATCTCTTTATAGAAAAAAAATAGTGTTTTGTTTTTTAATCACTGATTTTTAATTGTTTATTATTTTACATAACTGCATTTTTATTTTTGGTTGTAAATGTCCCCTTACTAATGCTGCTTGTCTTTGGCATTAGTACGAATTTCTATTTTTTTCCAGAATTCAAAGTCATTTTATACGGTTTTAGCAATTGCTATTAGTGTTTCAGAAATAAAGTCTAGCAAGTGTTGTGAGTGAAGCTGTCTATATAGCCAAATGTGAGGTCACTTAAGACTGAGTTAGATCATGCAAGGTTCCACTCAAAAACTGACTCAAAACTTCTGTATCTATATGTTTCTTCATGGCTCAACTAAGTACAAGTGAAATGTAAATGAAATGTACACTGACTGTAAAGACGGAAACCTACTGTGGTTTCATATTCAGAAATATCCAATAAAGAACCAATGAAGCAAATGTTGTGGGGAGTGTTGGGAAGGGGCACGAAGCTGCACTGGGTTTATTACTACAGTCTTCTTCATTTGAATCAAGAAGAATACTACAGGAATCTGTCTTTTTTTTTTCTTGCTACACCAAATTTGATTCAAAGTTATTTCTGCTATTGATCCTGATATATGATTCTATGATTCTATGATCCTGATCGAATTATGCAGCACATGCGCTCAATCAGATTGAAGGATGCTTTTAAATCTCTTTTAGTCAAAAATCCAGTATAGGTGTTCACTCCAGTAATTTTTTCTCTTTTTTGTCTTCTTTTTTTCTTTTTTAATTGCTAAGAGATTTTTCAATTAAGATAGCAATGACACAGTTCTAGGCATACCCGTCTGTATGGATATCAGGCCTGAATCTGAGAACATCAGAATGTAATAAATAATTCCAAATGTAAATTGTCACTCTCCCTTCTTGGCCTACAGTCACTGAAATAGCCATAAACCTTGGCATATGATCACACAAGTTAAGCAGATTTTCATCACTGAAAAGTTCACTGCCTTACTGTGAACTTTAACAGAAATGTCTTTTACCAGTTCATAGAATAAAAATAATAAACAATATTAACTTTTGTAAAAGTATGAAAGAAATGCAGTTGTTTTCAAATTAACTCCCAGAATGAATCCACATTTATCCTACGAGTAGCTTTTACCTCAGCAGAGTATCATTTTTATCTCTCAAAATGGTCTGGATTCAAGGTTAATTTCTTTTTTTTATGGAGCAATCAGAATGGCTGTAACTGGTAAATGTTACACCGGACAGCACCATCTCTCCCTTGCTCAAATATGTAATTGTTTGCTGCCTTCTCCTTCAGCAAGTTTCTCAATTAAATGATGAAGGCTGATCCCATCTTCTACAAAAAGTTGAACTCCGTTATATATATACCAATGTAAGAACAAGCTATGTTGCAATAGTAGGAACAATAGTTTTCCTGTTTGAGCAGAGAGATTTAGCACTGACAAGGTGGTAGGATTAGGCCTTGTTATGAAACAAGGAATATTTTCTAACATCTATTTTTTTTTCTTTTAAGTGAATGCCAAGAATAAGACTCGTTCAGACTTCAAGAAGGTTTTGATGGTGATCTTCTCCAGCTTGAGTTATTTACTCTACTTTCATATAGCTGAACTCCACATTACAGATAACCAGAACTAAAAATGAGTCATGAATTGGCTAAATCAGAAAAGAAGATTTTTGTCTCTGAAAAAGTGATTTATCATATTTATCATGCTGTATTTATCATCTCAGCAATTACTATCTCTGTGATTTCCACTTATACCAACTGATATTGTATAAAGACCTTGGCAGGAAGCGTAATCATCCTATCATTACCACAATTAATTTATAGTAAATATGCAATCAATATCCAACAACCTACAGGAGATTTTAGTAACTCAGATGATAGAATATGAACCAACCTGGAAATTCAGTGTTTTCCTAATAAAATATTTGAGTACTGATAAGAAAAGCAGATCCAGAGGAAGTTTGGAAAGTCAAGTTAGGCAGTCTTACCATGGCCTTGTTCTGAAGCAACACAGAACATTGACATAAGTCATGCAACTAACCAAGACCAAAATTTTCTTTTTGAAATCGTCAATCTCTTCAGTCGAGGAGGGCTGTAGGTATTACTAGAAAAGTAGCATTGTTTTCTTTATTTTTTGACTGAGCTTGCAGTGAGCTTGCAGCAGGATAGAGTAGAGCAAGTGATCAGATGCTCCAACTTTTAAAAAGATGTCTATGGTTTCCCAGTACAAGAGGGATGTGGAGCTTCTGGAGAGGGTCCAGCGTAGAGTGACAAAGATGGTCAAGGGACTAGAGCATCTATCTTATGAGTAAAGGGAGCTGGGCCTGTTTAGCCTGGAGAAGACTGAGAGGGGATCTGATCGACATGTACCTGAGGGGAGAATGTAGGAAGGATGGGGCCAAACTCTTCCTGGTGGTGGCCAGTGACGGGACAAGGGGAAATGGGTACAAGTTGAAACACAGGCAGTTCCATCTCCATGTGAGGAAGAATTTCTCTCCTGTGAGGGTGACAGAGCCCTGGAACAGGCTGCCCAGAGGGGCTGTGGAATCTCCTTCTCTGGAGAGCTTCTAAACCCACCTGGATGCCGGCCTGTTCCACATGCTTTGGGTGTCCCTAGTGGAGCAGGGGGTTGGACTAGCTGATCTCTAGAGGTCCCTTCCCATCTCAACCATTCTGGGATTCTGGGATTCTGTGTTTCTAAAGGTCCATATAACATCTGAGGAATGTCTGTAAAGAAGTTACATGTCTGGTCTCCCTCCTCCACCCAGTGTTCACCAGGTATCTGCATCAGGGATTCTGTCAAAGCCATGGTCACTTTCCCATGGCATCCAAATTAGGTCTCAAACAACTGAAGAAAGCATTTATTTTTGTATTATTTTGTGCTTTTATGGGCTTTTTGGGAAGATGTCAAAGCATGAATGTACATGCACAACTAAAAGAGTTAAGGTCTGACGGGAGACTTGAAGGAGGAAGAAAACAAAAACATGTCCAAAGATGAAGACAAATTTTGTAACAGTGAGACCACTGTAGGAGAAAACAGTGGTAAGTTCTGGACTGTATTAAATAAAATATTTTTTTTCTGAGCAGAACCTAAGCATGAACTGTGAAAAAATAAAAATTTCAGTATGAGTAAATCCCTTTTTCCATTAGCCTTCCAATGCTTGCAATGTATAATTTTTAATGACATTATTTTGTTTGTGCAGCATAAAAAGTTAATATCACTATAGAAACCAGCATGCCTTTGAATTTTATGCTTTTCAGAGTGATAACATGAAAAATACGCAGAGTGTAAAACAAGCATGTCAGTGGCAAGATCTGTTTTGGTGCTTCTCTGTTTCCCTCTACTTTAGAAACTGACCGTCTCTTTGTAAGATAGGATTTGGACACTGGTATGTAAACTGGCTAAACATATCTATCCTTGTAATTTTATTACAGTTTATAGTTCATTCATCATGCATCTGTTATGCTTCAAAATGATAGAATACATGCCTCTGCACAAATCAAATTTGGTAGGCCATAAATTTCAATCTGCTTAATATGCCATGTGGTTTGCTGAGAAATTGTGAAATTATCACAATTTAACCATAGATTTTTGTGTGTGTGCGCCCTTCATACTGTCCTCATCTACTTTATGAACAAGCAAAATCCAAATATCAGAGAATAGAATGGTCCCACACTATCAAAAAGGACACAAACACAAATGCATTTTCGGACGTTCTGTATTTATTGGTCAAATAGGGAGATCTGCTTGTGGATGACACAGCAATAGAAAAAGGAGATATCTATCCAGGATATCATTCTGTCCTTGACATTAGCTTTCAGTACATCATGCACCATCTATTGTAGAGAGATTTTTTTGTTAATGATTTTAATCCATATAATAGAATTTAGTAGAGAATCTTATCTGGGCTACAGGATTAAAATTATTGAATTAAGCATTATTTCAAGGGATGTAATTCTATAAGGCAGTTTAATCTGCTTGAAGGGATTTCTAGAAAACCTTGTTTCTCCTGCTCTGTTAATGTTTAGAGCTTCTTTTAGACTGCATTCACAGCTGCAGATTTTGAAGTCTGAATCTCAGGCTTCCCATTTTGTAAATATTATAATTTTATAATTCTGGAATATTTAAACTGCTACATTATGAATATTGCATGTGTTTGTTGTTTTAACAGTGTATTGTGTCTTAGGGAAGCCCATGAGAAAAGAAAGGGAGCTGCAATGCCCATGTTGATCAAGAGCGGCAACTCTTTGGAGCTGGACATTGTTGGAAAAGTATCACATCCCAACATTGCAACAAATCAGTCAAATGGTGCTTGGTGATTAACGTTATTAGATTGCCCAAAATATCAGTCCTACAGCTGACTACATGAGTTGCATCCATCTTAAGCTGCTAGCATTTTGCAAGCTGCAATATACATTTAAAACAAAATATAAGGAAAGAGACCTTTTACACTTAGTGCTTAGAGGCTGCTAGTAGCTCCACTGCTTTAGGCCATGAAGAGAGGGTGCTGAGTCTGTCCCTGGTCAGTGCTGGGACAGGCTGGAGAGCCAGGATTGGTGATGCCTTGGATAAAATATGTGTCAATGAGATTTCCCACTAAGAGGAATCCTATCCATCTCTTGTGATTTTAAGTGTCTCTTCCAGCTCTCCTTCTGTAATGTGTAATTTCCTGACCTTGAAGACACCACTATGTGTGGTGTCTATTACCTTTTCATAATGTACAGGTAAAGTAGCAAAACAGTATTGCTTGGAAAATGATTGGAGCAATATAATGCTCTACTTCCATCCTTGCCACTACAGAAAGGAAACTTCTCCAGGCAATGATTTTTTATTCCAAAGTTAGACATTTTACTTATATAAATTATATTTTAATGTTGTTTTAAAAAACATTTGCCGTTATTTTATTGAAAGGATAGTCAGGCTGTCTGCCCAGGCCTGAGCTTCTGGTTGGGATGGTTTCACAGAATCACAGAATGGTTGAGCTTGGAAGGGACTTCTGGAGATCATCTGGTCCAATTCCCCCTGCTCAACAGGGACACCCAAAGCATGTTTCATAGGATCATTTCCAGATGGGTTTTGAATATCTGCAGAGAAGGAGACTCCACAACCTCCCTGGGCATCCTGTTCCAGTGCTCTGTCACTCATCTGTTTCTATAAAGAAATTCTCTATGTCTTCTTGATCATGCTGGATCAATCAACAGCAGCTTTATAGTTCTACTAGTCATCTTTCCACTTCTTAATTGTATGAAATTTTTGGTAGACAGTACTAATTAAACTATTTTTGGATAGCTATTTTTCTTCTGGATAACATTTGTTTCCTACCAGAATAATTGCCTCTACCCCTATCTTCTTGGTTGGCTTGTTAGTAGATTTTGTTGTTGCTTTGTTATAATGTTAATGCTCTGAGAAATCTAAGCAGGAGCTAAATGGCTTATTTTACAAGGGAATAAGTGTTTTGACCAGGTCTAGTGATTACGCTAATAGTTTTAATTAATAAAGTTTAGAAGATACCACTGAACAAACTCATCCAAAAAAAAAAAATTGTCATCAGATGCTGTCTGGAGAAAGTGGAGCTGGAATTCAGGTCTCTCCTGGATGTTGTTCTTGACTTCCAGAAACTGAGCTTTAGAGTTTGAAAGCACAATAGAGATTAATTCTAATTAATTAGTTAATCTGTGCTGTTTTGAAGCCAATTTTCTAATATACGTTGTCTATGTCATGCTTCCAATGTGCCAGGACTGTCATCATTTATTTCCATTCTGTGTGATGTTCCCTGTGTGCTTTATGACATTCATGTTTATTTATTACACAATTTGTGGCTCAAGACACTTTTCATCATGTTCTTTTCCTTCTGTGGGAAGCTTAGTGCCAGTGTTGAACCATCAGTGTCTCTGTAGGCTGAGATTTCTCATATGCTTCCTCTTTGAGAAATCAAAACAAATATTTCATCCTTTGTTAAAAAACCTCTTGTCCACGGGGCATTTTATAAATGTCTCTAAGCCTTTTTTTTTTGAATTTTTGAGTTAAGTTACCATCTAACTTTATTAATGTAATTCCTCTGTTGCTGCTGCTTCTTCAGTTTTTAATTAGGACATTGTAGTACATACAATCACTGTGCCACTGGGCAGCTCCTTGGCTGTTGCATTTTTAGGAACTGCATTTCCTTTGTTTTTCACCCTGGCTTTTATCATGTTGATTATTTTTATCTGGTATTTAAATGTCTTCAAGACTTGCTGCTCTGCTTCAAATGAGACCTAAAAAACATTGGACTCCTTGAATCTCGGACCAATTATTTCATACTTAACATGATTAAAATGATCACAATGCTGAACCTTAGGCTCTTTTCCAAAGCCAGCTGACACAAAGCCAGAAGCTACTGGCAACTTAAAATAAAGCAAAACTGTGTTCCTCAGAAGTAGGAGCCTCGGGTTCATATATTTTATGGCACTATTGATGGCCAACTATATACATGAGCATATAGATTATGATTGTGCAATCCATCAGATACTGGCCTTTAAACACTCTGTAGGGTGTACAGATATCACTGACCAAAGATGGCCTGGCAATATAGCTGGCCTCTAAAAGCAGCTGGCTACAATATATTGAGCAGCAGGGGAAGAAAACAAAGAACAGGGATAATTCTCAGGGCTGGGCAATGAGAAATGTGTTTCTTAAAGCATTAAGCAAAATTTTGATAGTGCAGGTATTGAGCTGTACACAAGGGGCAACAGGAAAGTGAGGAGTTTGCACTTTCCTTGCTGCGGAGCAAATGAGTTGCACAGAGGCCTTGTATGAAGAATCCACCCCCATCTGCTGGAGAGCAAGAGGAAAACATGCCTAATTGCATCCATCCCACCACAGCTCCCTAATTCCCCACTCCTTTATGCAGAGCTTGGAGGAATGGCAACATCCCTGTGATTTTATAGCTTTTGGTGATGTTTTTTATTGTCTGTATAACAGCGTATTCCACATGGAGAGGGTCAATACAGCATTGGCTGTGCCGTGCTGGCCCGGCGAGCAATTACCGCTGATATAGAATCCATTTGCTGACACAGGTGAGCATATGTTCAGAAAAAAGGAGTTAATCCAAAATGGGGATGTAACAGGATATGAATTCATCAAAGCATAGACCAGATGAGAAGAAAATATTAAATCATTCTCTTTCAGCTTTCTTAAAGTTCACCTTTCCAGTATATTTTTTCATTTTCCTCTTTGCAAAAAGAGATGTGGCAGCTATGGAAGACGAGTTGAACACAAGTTAACAGACTGCTCTTGTGGCAAAGGCAGCCAAGCGGGACCTGGGCTGTGTTACTGCAGCATAACCACCAGGTCTGCGTGAGGGATTTGTTCTCCTTTTGCCACCCCAAGGCTGCATCTTGAGTCCGGTGTCCAGTTTGGGGCCCTGCAGTACAAGGGAGACTACCAAGACCTTTTGGGAGATGGAGAGCATGAGGCTGAGGAAGCTGGGTCTGATGAGGAAGAGGAGGCTCGGCAGCAGGTCTCACCTGCCCTGTGGCACGCGTTGGCATGCCCAGTATGCAGGTTTTCTGCATACTAGTGCGGCCTAATTTGTAGATCCTCTACCCCATGTTTATCACACAATGATCAATCATACAGGAACATTATAGTCACGTTTCAGGTTTGAGGCAAAACTGAAGGAGAAAGAACAAATTTTGAGCAAACAAAGTGCACAGTAAATCACCCGAGGAAACCCAAGCATTGCACCTCCAGGTCACAGCAATCTGTCTTACAAGGAAGATGAATGCTTCAGTTCAGTACCAGTATGCCTGGACAAGGGGCTGTGCCTATTTCACTGCTTTTTCCAGCCATTTCAGGACAACTCATTTTATTTGTATGACCGGAGACTTTGTACCTCGTTCATCATCCCCAGTTCCTACTCCCAAGTCAGGATTGATGGGAAACTGCACGGAGCGGGGGCACTCCGGTTGAAGTGGTACGAGCTCCTATTGTGCAGTTGTCCTTCTCTCACCCGTTCTGGTGGAGGTTTTCCCTTTAGGAGGGACTGAAGAGCTAGGTCATGGCCAGAAATGCAGAGACAACCCAGTTCCCGTGGCTTAGCAAAGCACCATGTAAATCAGCCAGCCTGGTTTTGGGACCTCTTGGCAGAGCTGTCTGCCCAGTACGGAGCACCACGACTCCCACGGGGCCAGCTGAAGCATCTCCGCACGCTGCTCCCCGGTTCACTCGCTGTGACCATTGGCTGGACGAGCCCCCGCTCACTGTGTGCATGGACGAGCCCCCGCTCGCTGTGTGCACACGAGTTAAGATGCTGGTTCGCAGAATTGAATCAAACTTCTGGAAAAATATAACCATCTGTTGAACAATAGTCCCTGACTAATAACAGATGTGACTAAACCAAGCAAGTGTTCTTGATGCTCAGCCTTGACATGCAGCAGCTTTTTGGCTAGAATATGGCTGAACACAATCCTCTATCTTTTTTTGAACCTGAAGAGGATAAACGCCTTTACAACATGCAAAATATAATATATAATGTTATACAGTTACTTTCTCATACATATTCAGATGACCATCAAATGCTCAGTGAAGGTTAATGACTTTACAATGGAAGTAAATCAAAAAAATCCACTGATATTCAGGACTGAGCAGCCATTCTGAAGACAGTTTTCATCGAAAATAAGGATATGGAATGTAAAAATGGCAACCTACACACTCCTAGACTTGCAGTTTCTCTAGTTAGGCAAGGGGCATAGGCATATCTATAACATAAGCAAACCAAGGTTAATATCTAAGAGGTTAATTGACAAATACATGGAGAGACAGTAAGTACCAAGCTATCAGTATACTGGTGACTAGTAATGTTTCAGATCAAAAAGCTATTGGAAAGACAGATATTTTTGCCTACTTACTATGGAAGCTGAGGTCCCGAGGAAGAAACATTATTTTTACGTCATTGATAGCAGAAGACCAGCCATAGGCTCGCGTCTCATGTAGACTCCAGCCGGTGCTGGCTGCAAAGAGCGCGTTGGGAACTTGAGAGGGAAGGGTTGACTCTGCTGGGTTCTTGCACTGGGTGCTATGAAGAGGTTGCTGAAAATCAGAGCAGTTTGATAGACTTATTCTAGCCCGCACAGTGCTTGAAAATCTAGAATGCATGAGAACGAAATGAGAAGATCCCAATACCCTTACTGGTCTATACACTTTCTACTGACTGAGCCTGTCCTTTTACAATCATTACTACAGCTAAATCACAAAATCCAGTTAGTCCTTTTTCTATGGAGCAAATAGTAAGTAGGAGAAATAAATACCTTAGCCCTCTATTTTAAATTTGGGAACAAATATAGTAATTCAATAGCTTAATTTAACATCTCTGAAAAAAAATGATTATAGAACACTACAAAAACAACTTAATATTTTATGGTATAAACCTAGTTTATGAATCCCAGGAGCTTTTTCATAAAGCTCTTACGTAATGATTTCCTGGTTTATTACTCTTTATTTTTTACAAACTTCTGCATTTAAAACATGCAATTACCAGCTTTGAAATCCATATTTGTTTTGCAATAGGTAAGATCCACAAAGATCCCTTATGTAAAGAATAGACAAACAGTCAGTTGTTCACTTAATTCCAAGGCATTTCGTTTCTGGGCAGAGTATCTTACATGTTTTATAAAGCTGTAGGGAAGTTTTTGTACTTTAACAAAGCAGGTATTTGTCTCTAATAGCGGTGCCATTCCTGGCAGCAGGAACTGCACTACACGGTTCCATGGCGGGCTGCTCTTCCCTCCCCTTGCAAATCCGCACTTGGGCACTAGGTGACACTGTGCGCAGGACAGGGGTTGCAAACATGAGGCCGGCGCGTGGGCGTCACGGCAGAGCGCAGCAGAGCTGCCTGCAGGTCAGATCGAAACGGTGCAAGACATGCCACGTTTTCACGGATGGGACTTTTGAGGCAATAGGGAAAGTCTGTTTGACTTGCGACATTAGCTATTACAAAGCTGACCTGAACACTTTGCTCAATGCAGACATTAGCCAGGTCCTTCAGGTTTTGTGTTTGAAATTCGTCTTGAATTCCCGTCTCCCTGTTTGGAGACCAAAATATATAGTCTCTTTCTAGAAATCTTTTTCTGCCTCACTATATTTTGTTCTCTGTTTGAAAAAAAAGTGCTGGATAACAACACTTTTTCAAGATTCAAGTTAGGCTCTTCCTGTTTTTATTTTTTAACTTCAGCTATTTCTTCCAGCTAGAGATCGGTATCTTCTCCTTGTTGCTAGGGCTTTCTAGGCTGATATAATTCCGGGAAACTTAAACTGTGCTGGATGAATGCCCCAAAAACTTGGCTTAATTTCATAGGTCACTTACACTTGTATTCGGGCATGACATGATCAGTTACCCATCAGTTCAGAGACTGACCTTACCCATCAAAAATATGCAAGTGAAAAATGCTTAATCTTTCCTGCAGCTAGAGATAGAGGGCTGAGGAAAAGCGGTTGCAGTTGTGGGGTATGTGCTGCACCCTGCAGATGCTTTCTGCAGGTGGGCTGAGATGTCAAGGCTCTCACTTGCCCTTCCTGGGGACACCTTTGCCCACTGTGACTCCAGACTCATATCATGTTCATGTAAGTTTTGTTTATACAGAGTTTGGTCTACTCAGAGTTAAGATTTTCCAAAACAGATCTTAACTCTAGACTGATTTTCAATAAAGTCTGCCTGGAAAAAAAAAAAAACATTTAATTTTCCTGGTAACTGCTCAGGTCCTGGGAGATCGAGAGAGGTGCTAGTTCAGGGGCTTCAGAGCGCAGGAACAGGCTACTCTGCTGCCTTCTATGGCTTAGAGGCTCCCAGGAGACTCCGAAGGAGATGCTCTCAATCCCGGGTAATTTTCACTGGATGTAATCACTTTCCGATGTTCCCCTGGAAATTCCACTTTGAAATTCTCTATTGCCACTTTCTATCAGAAAAGCCATTTCAGTTCACTCGTGCTGGCTGCACTTAGAAGGGCACAAGATGATTTCTAAGTGTGGCTGGGAAATGCTTTCAGCTGAGGGCTCCTCTTGCTTTTTCAGGCAGAATGCAATAAAATTGTTTATCGACAAAAGAGCTGGGAGCTGCAGCTTTGTGCACACACGTCTGAGAGGCGTCTTGCTGATAAAAGGAAGGTAAAATAATTCTTTCTTTTTCCAGAAGCTGATCTTTCCTCCTGTGTGGTAAATCCAATTACAGTGACAGCACTGATTTCATTGCAGTACCACTGGGAGCACTCTAAACCCATAAAATAAATTAACATAAACACAAAGCACACATGATAGATATGCGGAAAACTAGTCCACGCTCTTTCTTTGATTATTAATATATTATTTAAAGAAGCTGTGAATAGAAACTTGCAACTCAGGAATAAACATTTCTAGCTCTGTATGGCTTGTGACAGCAAAAGAACAAACTTTGCCATTTGCTGCCAGGAAGGTGTCATTTTGTGGAAAACTCAGTAAAAAAGGATTTCTACTCCCTGTCCATCACTGGCATTAATTCAGATCCTATTACACAGGCTTTGTAAAAACATGCTTTCCCTATTTCTGTCATCTGTAGCTGAGAAAGATTTGGATTTATCCTCGCATTTTTTAAATTATAACTTTTTTTTTCCCTGATAAACTGATTACATAAATCTCAGACAGATAAGATTGCATAACATATGTGAAGATATGTAGCACACTAGATAGCTAAAATGGATAACAAAAACATGTATCAAAAGAAATCATGTATGACTATGTCTGTAAGTTACTTGCACTATTATGTTTAGCTTTTAATAAGAAATTGCATAAAAGGTGATTTTAGCTTTCAGCAGTTAAGAATATATTTGTTGATTCTTCAGCCTACCTTGAGGCAAGCCTTGAATTTTAATTGCTGTAACTGGATGAATGCATAATTAATGCAATATGTAGTTAGGATAATGTCTAATTAATAGTCCTTATAGCTCATTTAGGAAGTCTATTGTTGATACTAGTTATGTGGATAACAGCTGAGATGATAGCTACAAATACTTTTACTGCTGGTCAAAATTGCTCAATTATCTCCTAGAGAAGAAGGAAAAATCACTCTACTTCAGTGTCTTTTATCCATTGCTCCAAAACTACCAAGAACATTTTAAATTGAATATATATATATTTAGAAAATGAAAGAATGTAGTGTTTGCTTCATATCAGGTATGGGAAGGGGATGGAATTGTTGCAGCCTCTGTACTATACAGTAAACCACTGTATGTGCCTGTCTTCATACAGTCCAGCCTACAAGTCAGAGAAGTGGAACCTGTGTTTTGAAGGCAGCCTTGGGTTGTGGCTGGCTCCCTTCTGCAGGTGAGATGGGTCCAGTTTGGGATGAAGCCCAGTTCGGGAGTGCCCAGAGGACTCTGGTGAGGATCAGGCACTGCAGCTTTCCCCAGGTTTTCATATGCCAGGCTTGCAAATATGCAAGCATTCATATGGCCGATTTGCAAATGCAGACAGCTCGCGCTTGGGACACGCAGTGCAGGATGCCCCTGCTTGCCTGGATAGCCCTCAGTTAAAAATTACTAACCTTTCAGCACAAGGATTGTGCCTGCCCAGGTCCTCGTCCCTGATCACTCAGTGAGAGATGTGTCTCATGTAAAACAAGCCACGGGACAAAACCTACCTCTTAGCTCATCAGATCCCACTGAGATCCCAACCCCTCTTTCCTCAAACCAGCACCACCTCTCCACACTGTTTATAAGTGTGTTGGAGAGGAAAAGTGGGGAAAGAAAAGGGGAGTGATGCAGGAAGGTGTTGCGCCTTGTGAAGACACGGACTCAGTCTGGGATGCAGAGTGAGACAACTTTATTCTCAAACCAACTTCTTTTATACTCTCTTAACACAAGTGTTGCTAAAATTACAACCGGTCAGTATCTTGCCAGCTCTGCAGTTGTGGTTATCTTCTTTTCCTCGCTTTGTTCCTCATCTGCTGACAAGACATTCCACATGCGTTTGCAGTCCTCCTCCTTTTCCTGCTTTGTTCCTTGCTGATAAGACTTTCATCCTTGCGATCAACCGTCCACTGCCAAGGGATCTGGCACTACTGTCTCCAAAGTGGGCCTCCACAGGAAGGTCAATGGAAATTTATTTCACAGAGGACTGTTGGGTATTTTGCAGTCTGGCACTTGATTTTGATATTTAGTTTAGGCATGGCATATAGCATTTTTCAGTTTTACTTGCACCCTTTAACAGGACAAATGTTTGCAAACAGACAGTTTTGCAGTTTGCATTTATGACAGCAGGATTCAAGCTGCTTCTTCATTTTTTTGCTGAGTTTTCATTTAGCAATTTCATGCATGTAACTGCTGTCTGCTCTCGCAGTTCTGTCCTGTTTGGGTTTCACTCCCATAACCACCAGCATCTTTGCAGAAGATGGGGAAAGATCCCCACCTGGGAAGTATTTCACAAGCATCCTATGTTTTTTCTTATTCTCCTGACAAAACCAAGTGTACCAGCCTAATATGCTCCCACATATCCCTGGCTAACCTTAAAAACTGCTTGTAGATTATGAAATATGTCCTGTGCATGGAAAGAAAAAGCAGTTTATATCCTCCCAAGTCCATTTTAAGATCATCATTACACCTTGAAGTGATGCATGGCTTAAAATTCACGGTTCAGTTACACCCCTGAAGCGCAGCCTTCAGCTGCACAGGATTTCTCTGGCATGGGGCCCTCAGTGGCAGGTTAATGATCACAGCCATCCTGTGAACTCAGGGCAGCTCTTTCGCTGCCTCTGTCCTGCTGCCCAGCAGGATTTGTTCTTGGCAAGACAGCCTGGAATAGCTCCTGGTCCAGCCCTGCTGATTTCCATATAAATAGCCCGGGCTAATTTAGCAAAGTTGACTCCATTTCATTTGCAAAACTTTTTTGTCTTTGAACTCACCAATTAAAAGAAAAGGATTTAGTATATCAGTGTAAGAACAGATACATGTTAACATTTCATGAAGCAATTAAAAGGGAGCTATCAGGAAGAAGAAATTTTAACAGGAACATTGGGAGGTAATGTATCACTGGAATGATGCTTTTGCTAAATATTAGGGATTATTTCTCCATGGGTAAAAGAGATAATTAGACCAGCATATACATATTACCTAGTGGATATAAAAAGTCTATTAGCTGATTAGTCAACCTGCTAACAGAATCAATGTTATCTTATTCACACATTTGCTGCCCAATTAACATTCTGGGGGAAGAAAAAGGAAATGATGTCATAAAATCCTCCATTTTCTTTCAGATATAGTAATTACTATGTCATAAAGTCTTTATGTATCAGCCATCCATGCTAAGCAAGTCTTACCAAATTGTACCAATTTGGCTCTCGAGAGCCAAATGCTTTGGGGTTTTATTTCTGCTATAAATCTGCAAAGAAATTTTAAAACATCATTAAAGCTTGTTATTTATGTGGCTGTTTATTATTCTGAACCTAACAGGCTGCTCAGCACAAAATACTTTATCTGAACACATTTGGTGTCACTTATCACATGGTCCTTGGCTTCCTAAGGAAAACTAGCAAATATTGCAATGGAGACATCGTATCCCCGTCTCTAAGGAATTTCACAGTGAAGTCAAACACAGAGAATACGAGTTTTGCCTTTAAAAAAAAAGGTAAACTCTGAAGTCTTTTATCTAGAAAGTGAGAGCATGCCTTCTAGAAAGAAAATTTAGGGGGAAGGCTAAGACATGGATTTAGGAGGTATTAGTTAGTCAAGTACTTGTGTGTATGTCATAGGGAAGCATAGCTTGCCCCTCAGTGGGTATGAGGAATTATTTGACATTTACTATGGGTTTTGGGCACACACACAGGCAGTTGTCGCGCAGAGCCAGTTAATATACCATAAATCCACCATCTAATTTAGCTTTGTGGTAATTGAGCACAGCCATGTTGAACATGCAAAGCTGAACATTATCATGGTTCATCCCACAATCCTACCCCGCAGGTACCATTCACCTTGCAAGGGAGCTAGTATCTTAGCTCCACTGGGTCCAGTTCTGCAGAGCTGCTTCACGTTACTAGCACGTGTCAGTCCTCCTAAGTCTCCTCATTCTCTGTAGGGGAGGCAGATCTGCATCCTGTGTCATTTTGGTTTGAAGGAGCAATGATATTTGGGAGAAAATTCCCTGATGGACCTACCAGCTCTGCAGTTGTTCACTCTGCGGGGTGGTTCTGGTGTGAATACAGCTCCTCTAGGAGAAAACAGCCCTGGAAACTCCACTCCAGGGGCACACCAATCTGTAATAAATACATAAGGGTCCAAAAAAATGATTGGTAGGAATATTTGTTCCAGGGATACAAACTCAGTGGTCCAGGGAAACAAACTGCATGTGTGACAGTGAACTCCCAGACTGCACATCCTGGGGCACCAAGGGCATCAGCACCGACTGCTTCAATCTACTGATCTCCTCCTCCTGCACTGGATCACCAGCTACTGAGGCTGTAGCCAGTGAAACCTGGGCACAGTGTCTGTAAGAACCAGTTTCAGAAGAAGAACTGTCTCAGGCAGAGCGGGCTCTACTGGAGAAAGAGCATGGGATTGCAGTAGAGGGCTCCACAGGCAAGGAGGCCATACTTCTGGGAGAAGAATGTGGATTTGGGGTGAAAGAGAAAGGGAAGGAAAATAAGTTTCCTGTCCAACACAGGACTGGTACTGGCTGCCCAGCCTTGGGCCATGTCTGACCTCCCTGCACGTGGCTTTGGGCTGAGCTCCGCTTGGTGCCCGTGCCCCGTGCGCCGCGGGCGAGGCAGGCCCTGCCACGCGCCAGCGGCCGAGCGGCCCTGCGCCGCGCTCACACCAAAGGCAGCAGCAGCACGGGGCCTCCTTTCTCAACAGACAGTGTTTTGGCCAGAAAACAAAAATAATATGGGCAGCCCTTCATAAAAAGTAGGGTATAAGAACTAAAAAAGTGAGACTGGTCAATGCTTGCCCAGGAGCCCTCCAAGAAGGGCCCTTCTAGGGCAGAAATGACCTGCTGGCATCTTCTCCTGCACTGCCACTCAATTCCTGGTCCATGGCAGCAGTTCCCAAGTGCTTCTGCTAGCCAAGCACTAGGTGGTAAAATACAATAAATTAGCAAGTTATCTCACCAGAATGTTGAAAGTCTCCTGCCTTGATTTCGCACATGTAACCTGTCATCAACTATCTTGCAATTTATTGTTAGCCAGAGCAAGAAATGTTTGAAAAGTAGCCGTGATTTACACAGTTTAATTCGTTATGCAACTTACACAGATCAATTATACCATATAAAACTTGCAGAAATTAGATAATCTTTTATGGATTCTGGTTTTAATTCTTAGTGTAAAAATCAAAAAGCAAATTCCCATTTGCACTGAAAATGACATTTCTATTTTAATATGCATTGGCTGAGGAAGTCAGTACATCTCAGAAACATCAAGTTTTAATTATGTCTATGTAAAGCCCAGGGCCAGAACCTCCGGAGGAGGTACTCGCTCTGCTGGGAAAGAGGAGTGTTTCTCCAGAGGGCATTGCATTTGCCTGCTCACATTTCCTCTAGTGATTCCCAGAGATTCTGCATGACATAAATCTGCTCTTAGCGGGAAAAAGGGAAAAGAAGGAAAAGAAGTAGCTCTTGCTTCACTGCCAAGCACTTCTTTCCAAGACTTGGATCTGCCCTTAGTTCCTATTCTGTGGTTAGTTTAATACGGGATTTTGTTTAAACAAAAGGAATTGTGGCAAGAGACCAGGCCTCCCCAGCACTTGAGTAAAAACTGATGATTTACAGCAAATTAAGCAGTGGCAGGCTACGCTGGCAATTCTTATAAGTAAAGACAGCCTTGCAGAGAAATACTTTGACTGCTGCTGTGGGGGCATCCTTACTAATTTGTGGGAAAAAAAGAGTTAAAGAGACTTTTGAAGAGAAGCTGGAATATAGAGGGGAAATGCATATTTGTGTATGTATTTTACTGCTGCTTTAGTCTGGGCTTATGACAGTGCTCCGTTTCTGCAGTAAAGAGCTCCTTGTTTTCACATCTGTAGTCTGAGCATCCTTACTGGGAACAGCTGGCCTGCTAAGGGAACCTGGGCCTGCAGGTCTACAGGGCAGTAAAGCCCTCATGTGCCGTGACTGCACTCCCTCCTGCTGCCACTGCAGAAGGGAGAAATGCTGTTTGTCAGCAGACATTGATGTTTCAGATGATCCTGGAGGGTTGTTTTTCTGTTCTCATGATGATCATTATTCAGAAATACCTATTTATTACCAGCACTGTCCAGGCAGTCAGCCTAGTAAACCTGGGAGACACATTTAGGTGAAGCAATTGAATGGTTGAAATGGGAGAGAAAACACAGCCCATGCTGGCAAACGTGGTTAATAGTGAGTAGATTGGATATGAAAGATCTCCCAAACCAAGGCCTTGCTTCATGGTGGGTTAAGAACTGCACATGTGCCTGGCTAGAGCCGGTCAGCACATGCTGTACGGGGCAGCACTAATAGATTTCTGGCGCATTCCCTCTATGTTTGTAGTCTGTTATACCATTTAGGCCTTTCCAATAACAGAATAAATCTGTCCTTGTAAAGTCAGTAGGACTGTGCTTATGGGACAAATAGTACAGAGATTCCTTAGCTCCCATTCTGGTAAAGCATTTTTCCCACTTTTCTTGAATGAGAACATATCCATCAGTTTGAAAAAGAAGTTCCTGAGCTACTCTCAAAAGCTTTTTTCGACAACATTAAAATGCACCCATCTATCTCCTCTGCTGTGCACCCTTGGGCCTGGGCACAGACTAACAACTGTGGTAAACTGTCACGGCTTCACTGGCTTAGTATAAAAGCTACTGGAACAGAAACCAGTAACATCTTTTAAGCATATTATTTTTCTTTTCAAGCATGCATTTGCAGTGGAGAATGTAGAGTAGTTTTCTATTTCCTTTTATGTAAGACATCAGATTTTGCTTGTGAATCACGCATTCTTCTTCCATGGATTTATTGTGCATTCAGCACACTCCCTGGAAATGTGTTTGGAAAGATAGACTGGTGAATTCTGTGAGCATTGAGCTTATTCACCAAAATGATTCCTAGCCATCAAAAATATTCAGTAAACTTCTTTGCTCCAGAGCCCAGCAGGAGGCCCAACAATTTCTTCTTTCACATTAAGCTGGCTCTGACTCTGGGTAAATTTCACTCTTCGAACAAATAGCAACGCAGTGAAGTACGAAGTCAGAAGCATCAATAGCCGCTGCGGGCAGCAAGATTGGTAGCATGAATCTGCTCAGTAGAGAACAGAGGGTCTCACTAGTGTAGCAGAGTCATTCATAACATTTTTTCTATTTGTATAATGTTGCAAAATAGCTAAGAAATGCTTTAAAACTGTTCAGAGAATGGCAAAAGATGAAAGTTTATAGCTTGTAAATAATGTACTTAGCGTGTTTTCCTGCTAGCTGCAGTCTGTTTACAGGCTGAGTGGGACATTCTTCCAGAAGCTAGAAAATATTGGGAGATGCTTGAGAAATAACTGTCCTGTGTAAAATTCCCAGTGTGTTCTGTAGCATTTGTTATAGCAGAATGATTTTAGGGAAAAATTATTGCTTTTGTAAAGCAAAATTCCACACACATTTTCTGTTTGAACAAAACAAAACCTTTTCTTTTTATGGTAGGAAAGGAATCCACAGAGTTTTATTGCAGCACCCAGACTCATCCTCACACAGCGTCCTCACTGGAATGTAGGAGAGCGTTGTAGACCCAGGGCGTATTCTCAGCTCTAGTTTAGAGAGTTTATACACAGTCTAAGTAACATTGGGACAAATTGTTTCACTTCTTTATGCCTCAGTGTCTTTATCTGTAGGTCGAGAACAAGAATGACGCATGTCTTCTAAAGCTTCTTGAACTCTCTGATTAAAAAGTTGAAGTTGAGTGTTCTCTGTCCCTCTTAGGCAGAGGGAAAAATCTTATTTTTCCTCTGTGCAGCACTGAATGGAGTGCTTGCTTCAGCTTTCCCTGAGTCACTGGCTTCCCAGGCATAGGTCATGCTCTCAAAGATCCAAAAGCCTAGTGATCTTTTGGGTGAAAGCATGAAGGGGCAGCATGAAGGGGCAGCACGATCCGCTTTCTTAAAGCTCTAGATGGAGCTCAAAGCTTCCATCGCTGAGTGCAGAGGCTCTTACAGACCCGGAGCCTGTGAGTAACCTCCCTAGTGCACTTCCAGTTATCAGACAACCTCACGACCGGTAACCATGGCAAGCAAAAACACCTTTAAGCCTGCCTTGCTTGCAGCAGGGCTTAGCACAGGCTTTGGAAGCCACTGCACCGGAGTTACAAAGGGTCTGCAAAGCAGCTTTGGGCTATACTGACCACATCCCCAGCTCAGGGATAAACATTTTCTTCTGTATTTTGCTGTCAAGGAGTCTTAGAAGGCACCATGCGCAAAAGGACTCTCAAGATCAGGACCTTGTCAATGCCAAAATATATATACAAAAAAAACAGCAGACCTAATTCTTCTGGGATTGGAGTATCTTCGTTAAGAAGCCAAGCATTAGAAAATCCCAGTGGAGACAGAGATGCACAATGTACTGCTGTATTGGACCTAAAGCCTGGTAATGGGAAAGGAACAGACTTGTTTGTATAGCTCATTCACAAAGCAGAAATGGTGCAAGTTTTTCTATGCAATAGATACATCTTCACGTGCATATGTAGAATTTGTAAGCATATGGTTGATATATATAAATCTGCATGTGTGCAGGTACATGCACATTTACTCAGTACAACTAAATATTACTATAATATAACTATTGCTGCATGAAAAAAAATCTCAAAGAAGCACTTTGGCTGTGAGACAAAAAGTGCTGATGTCCTACTGGGGTTTGGTAGTCTAAAAGAGCTTAAAAGATGCTTCGCACACACTTGTCTCTTCTGTTTGGTTATAAAATGCATTCTGAGTAGGAGGAAGGAGGGGGTTTCTGTGCTTTCAATATCCAGTAGTTGTCCCAATGAAGTAAATGGGAAAATAGCCATTAATCTGAGAGCAGCAGGTCCTCGAAGAACATGAGTCATCTGATTTATCAAATTGAAACCATCAGAACCAAGAATAGGCAGATGCAGTTAATAATGTGATTCAGCTTTAAGGAGGTATCTTTAAATGGGACTGCATTTTTCCATTATTTTGGTCATTAGTTCATATAATTTCCTCTGAGAAAGACACAGACATTTTCCTTTCAGCCCTCCAGTGAGATGGTGTTTGCTACGAACCTTCATCAGTGATATCTAACCACGTTAGCCAAGACTCAGTTGCACTCACTGTCTGCTTGCTTGCTCTATTAAGTGTCATGTCTAGACCACCATCCTGCAGTTACCGAGTAGATGTGCGCAAATATTCCCAACTTTGTGTGCCCGATATCCGAAGCTTCCAACTTGTGAAAGATGACGCTGCGAAAGTCCTGTAACACAGCATGGAAAAATAAGTCGAGTAGTAATTCTCAGACTTCAGTTTGTTCCCTGTTTTTTTTTTCCGCAGGGCTGAAAAGCCACCTGCTTTTTCTTCTTTTTTTAAGTCAATCTAGTCTAATTGATACCAATTGGCAAAAAGCTATGAGCAGGTCCTAAACCAGTAGAATTCAGCAACGTCACTGAGAATGGCAGGATGTCCACACAGTCTTCATGCAGGGTGAATGAGGGGCATTCTTTACTGGACAATCATCCCCAGGAAACACTCTACCTGTATGGGTATGTATTTCTGCCCAAGAATCCAGCCCTGTCATGAAAGTCCTTACTGAACTGAGCTATTTTTAATGTACTACAAACACAAATTTGGATCCTTGCCTTTGAAAGCACTTGGTGGTGAATGCATATACTGGTATGTAACTTTAGCTACAGGCCAGCAGGGTTTCCTTTTGCTCAGTGTAAGAATAACAAGTGAAGAGCAAAGAGGCAACCCGTGAAATTGGTTCGTGCATACGTATCGTTGTTGTTTGAGCTGTTGCAAACAGGAAGAGATTTGCCACACTGGCTTCAAGCTCTTGAAACTAAGTTGGCATAAAACATTTGCATCTCTTTAGATCTGGCCTCGGGGGCCCTATTCTTTTGTTGGTTTTATTTATGGGTTCCTGATTTCCTTGAGACAATTTTCCATAATTTTTCAAAAATGTTTCAGAAGCACTGAGTTATAATGGTTTTAATTTGTTCAAAAAAAACCCCAAAAAACTAGTTCTAACTGCACAATTGCATGTCTGTGTGAATATTGCATACAGTACGTTCACCTTGCCTCTGAAGTCCCGCTGTGATGTTGATTCCAGATGAACCGCAACGGGTGGCACTTACGCTGAGGAGGAAGAGCCAAGACCTCATGGTTGCTTCAGGGGTCAGGCTCCGCTCTGGGAGTCTCTAGCTGGAGAAATTTAGTGCACAATGAGTAGAATTAGGCCCTGACTAAGTAAGTGCATATTTATAGCTTAAAAACTTCACGATGCTTTATCCACTACTAAGGAAGTCACATTGGTGGGGAACAGTGATGCCAAACACCCTGGAATTTGCACTCTAATGGGTTGGAAGAGAGCTCGATCTGCAGCCCTTGAGCCCCAGGCAGCTGATAGGAAGCTCAAGGCCTTCGCCACACCAGGGCTGTGTCACTCGGAGGGCTCTCCCAGCTGCCCGGGGCAGAGCTTCCCAGACCCTCGTATTCCCAGCCCACCACTGGCACCTCGGGAACCTACAGTCACATCCATCAGTTGTTCCCTCCCAAAACCATGTACACGTCCTATGCATCACTGCCCTTATGGTTCCTGGCTTTTTTGACCAAAAAGGTTGGGCATAATGGACATAATATGTGGGTTTTATATATCCCATCTACTGCTACTAATGGAATTCCACTGCTGTAGGTGATTAAGCTAGGAAGCAGTACACATGAAAATATTCAGAATAATATGTATTTATTTTCAGTGCTATTTTCGTTAAATACTGGTATCATATGTCCATGTCTGAGGTAATAAATTAAAAATAAATTCAAGACTTCAGTCCCATATTTGTGCTGCATATTTTTTCTACCATTATACATAATTTTGAAGCAAACACACACAGTCCATAATTTTGAATGCAGCTAGGAATATTATTTTAACACAGTCACTTTTGTTTCACTATAATTTTGCTGAGAATGGTTATTGCATGATACACTTTTAATAGATGTTTTATTTATACTAGAGTTTTCTATTAAATCACAAATATTGAAGTTATAGGAAGATGGGCATGAAGATGTGCTTTGAGCCAAGGAAGGCAAATATTGAATCAGAGTGACAGCACATTCTGCAGGGTTACTGTCTGCCTGCACTAGTCTGGATCCAGCACGGCCATTTCAGTATGTGCTTAACTTTAGACAGATGAGTCAATTCAGTGAAATCCATGACCTTAAGTGTTTGCTGGATCAGAGACTAGCCAAGTCTGCAGACTTAAATTCATAGACTTCTATAACTGTGTGTTATTTGAAGAATTTTGCTGGTTTCATATTTTGTATCAACCTTTTAAGATTTTTCGTATCAGTGAAGCACCCATGAAAGTTTCTAACCTGGTTAATAAATACACTATGAAAAAATAAGCAGCTACAATGACCCTTCTACCCATTCTGTTAAAAGCAACACCTGATTTTAAAAGTTATTAAAGTAATTTTTTCCCATGGTAAAATATATTTAAAAAAATAAACTCTTCATTTCATCATCTTCCGTCAAACATATAAGCTTGTTAAAGGGCAGGGCATACCGCAGGTACTCTCATTTATAAATGCAAGAGATTGATGTACATCAATTCTCTTTGCACTTAAATGCTGGTGGTAGTAAGGCCCTTTAAGCTAGGTCTCCCTCAAGCCCAACAGTAGTGAGCTAAAGAAACAAACAAAAATTTTGCTTGCATATAATGTTGAATTAAAAAAAAAAATCTCCTCTGCGTAGGAAAAACCCCTCTTATTTAACGGCTGCCATTCCAACAGAAGATACACCTCCCCTCCCTTTTGGTTCAACTTTGATCAGTGATTCTGAATACGAAGGATTTAGACGTTCACTACTGTTACTGTGGCATGCCGTCCGACTCCTAACGTTCTGAAGTTGTGCTAATTCCCATTTAGATCAGGAAGTTATAGTTTATAGTTAGAACTAAGGGTTGCCTTGGTGTTGTAGGTGTACGTCCACCAGATTTGCTTTATTCTACTTTGCAAATGCCTGACAGTGCTCATGATGGGATCCTGGAAACCCTCTTGGTGTTATTACCCAAAGCTAGAGTCTACGCAAAGTTCTCCATGCTCTCATGCAGGCAATCGCACGGCCGGGCGCTGCGGTCGCGCGGCAGCGGTGTCAGGCCCGGCCGCGAGGGCACAGCGGGACGGCCCCGCTCTTCAGTACTCCACAGAGCTCACTATTGCCATGGGCTCATCAAACGTGGCCAACCGTATCTGCTTTGGGGTTGGGATGGCCGGGATGGAGAGCATTTCCCCCGTGTCGGTGGGTGAGTGGATACCATTGTCTATCATGTTAGAAACCTCTTCTTCGTGATCTTCATACAGTGTGTTGATGTGCAGCAGCGGATGGGCCGGGTTGCAGTTCAGTGCAGGCGTTGGTTCTGCCTTGACTTGATTCAGTGTCATGCTCGTCGTAGCAGCAGTTGTGGCTATATGGTTGTGGTTACATGTGACAAAAGCTCCAGCAGCAGGCACAGTTCTGCATGTCTCCGATGAGTACAGGATCTCCTTCGCAGGATGAGGGGTGTCTAAAAGAAAACAAAGGAGCCTGTTACAAGACGGGTAGTCTTTTACCATCCTTTCCAATCCATCATGGAGTAGTGTTCTGAACCAAAAAGTCATTGGCAGTTTTGCCATTGATTTCAATGGGCGCAGGAAGAGACCCCAAAAAAAGAATTTTCTTGGGGCTTTTGAGGAATCCAAGAGGACTGTCTCATAACAATAGGATTGTAAACTCAGGGAAACGGGAGAAATAACAAACAGGTTGGTGAATCTCACTCTCTTTTTATGCATGCTCATGCTTCCTTATGTGAATGGTATTTTCATAACATGAACAGAAAGCAACAAAAAAGTATTTTTTTCTCCTCTATGTTCTGGTGTTTTATAAATGTTATGATTTAATGTTTTGACAAACAATGTGAATGCTGAAATGCACAAGATAGAATACAAAAAAAAGTATTTTCAATGGGAAAAAGTAGTGGTTACATATTGTAAACCACTTGTCTTTAGAAAGAACTCAGCAATTTTTAGTTAACTGATGTCTCTTTCCAGAATTTAGAGCTCTACCTTACCTGATGGATTGTAATGTTGGTCTAAATCAAAAGCAAAGCTGAATATTTTTAATGGGAATGGGGAGCTTAACAGAGCCCCAAAACTACAGTAATTATTTTTTGCTCTTGCTGTAAAATATTTGAGCACTAATTTAGATCAAGGTAATTGAGATCAGAAAACCCCAGTAGTTTTGAGGAGTTGTAATCAGAGCAGGTGACTGGATAAGGAACGCTGCAGAATAGCTCACATGCACATCAGGGAGTTGGAGGGCTCTAAGGGAGCATACGGATTTGGAAGTGACAGAAACTTTTATACCTCAAATCACTTCTCTGCTGGGCAGTGGGGTGACGGTAGCTGTCAGTCTGTCGAGGCCCAGAGGGAGGTCTTAGCTTGTAATGAGATGAGAGCCATTGCTTTAAGTACGTACAAAGCTTTCTGTAACTTCAACTGCATAGATCTGCTTTCCTACGTCAGTAGCTTACAATGATAAACAAGAAGATATCTGTCTGTCAGTTTAGCTTCTGATCTGTTGCTGTTCTCAGTGCTTACATGCATGGCTTACCCCATCATCCTACCACCTTGCAGTCTTATATCTATATATTTGGAGCACTCTTTTGAGATTGAAAAGGGATAGGATTTCCAAGACACGCACAGGAACTGAGGCACGGGAAGAGTGTCTCCTGTGAGAACGTAGGACGCAAATAGCAGAACTCCTGAACCAGCACCCACATTTCGGACCATCCACTCTCTGGTCCATACAGAGGACAAAGGGCAATTTAAAATGTCTCCTGAGTGAAGAACAATATAAATTACCTGAGGCTAAGTGGCTCAGGTGACAAACACAGGCTAACTCCTGAGAACTGGTAGTTAAGGAGGATTTTTTTACAGGCAGCTTTAAATGTCTTTAGCAGTTTCTTGTATATTCCTTAGAGGTCGCTATTGCTGGCCAGAGTACTGTGACAAGGGGCTTTCCAGGTTTGATCTACCATGGCATTTTCTAAAGGCTTGAAATTAAAGCACATTTAAAATATTCTAGGTGCTGGTAGAGCAGGAAGGAGGCCAAACCCTCCTTATTTCCTTGGTAAAGGCACAACCACATTCAAAGTTGTGAAAATCTTGGAAATTTGGAATGTTGCCTGCACAAAGAAGGCAGACTGTTTCCTACAGCTCTGCCTGTAACACTGCTTAATACTCTATATAAAGTGTATTTAGACAGAGAGAAGGAAAGAGAGAACCCCTACTTCTGAGGCCTACAAGCCCTAATATTATCAGCTATCCCCAAATCTAGTAAGGTAGTTCAAACAGTGGAGATAAGCTTTGAGTTCAGATCGCTATGCAAGTTATGGTCTGTCGGGGTCGCACTGGGGGAGTGACATACTGTACCTTTGAGAGAGGAGGTGACGTGTACTATGACATTCTCTTCCTGGTTTATAAATCCTCCCTCTTGGCTTTTTGATGTAGGCATCGAGGGCATGGCTTGAATCTCTGGCTTGGGCTTTTTGCTACTCAGTATATATGGATGAACATCCAAGGAAAAGTGTCGCGTGTGTTTCTTCTCAGTACTTGTGCTAGGGATGGCATTTGATTCGGTTTTATGGGCTGATGATTGCTGAGAGGTTTTTGCAGTGGACTCCAACAGAGGAGCTATGAGGCTGTCAGTTGCAGTTTTCCTCCTCACAGGCTTAGGTTTTTCAGGTTTATGGTTTTCAACCTTCATAATGGCTAGCTGCTCCTTGAAAGGCTGAGGGAGAGGGTTGGTAGTTGGGATCCATTTCATCTTCTTTCTTGGCCTCTTAATGATGAGTTGCTCATTAGCATCGATGTCTGCTGGGTCAACGCTTGGGTCTATGGTCTGGATCCCTGAATCGCGCATGGTTGGCGTGGCGTCGTGGTTGGACTGGGCCAGTGCTGCCAGCAGCTGCCGGACCACGTTGTCATACATCAGATCGCTTTCATTGGTGATGAAATCCAGACGGTTCAAAGATTTGATGTGGTCCCGATTTTCATTACAAAACATGGCCAAAATATTGATGTCACAAAACTGGGACTTCTGCCACTGTTTCTTGGTCTTGATGCCAACTTTGTTTAGTTTATCAAATATGAAGTTGGACTTGCGAAAAATGAAGAGATGAATTAAATTGATGAGGATTATCAAGTTCATGAAGCAAAGGAGAACGATATCCACGCCAGCAATAATCCGCTGGAGCTGGACAGACGGCAGTTTGCAGTTCACTCTGATGTGCAGCTTGGAGCTGCTTGTTTTGTCTGGAGGCTCTCCTAGTGCACATGTAAACTCATTTTGCTTCTGCGTAGCATAGTAGGTGGACAAGTACGTAATTGGTATGATGCTTAAAAAGATGATGAATAAATGCCTTGCAAGATAAAGCTTAGCTAAAAAGTTACTTCGTCCTCTTCTTTCTAGGTATTTCTCAAACAAGTTCTGTTCAGGGCTTTTTTCTTTCTCTGCATTCTCAATAATTTCTCTCTTTTCTCTCTCAGTGATGCCTGGGCCTTTGGACTGAATTTGTTTCTCTATTTTTGGTGCCCGCCCTTCAGCTGCACGATGGTAACAATTGTCAATCTCCTGAAGCAAAAAATTAAGTTCGGAAGTGAGTCGAGTGGAGGCCAGAAATTCCCAGCCCAGAGCTGGAATGTACATTATCCCAGCAAAAGCCAGCAGTGCATAAGGTAGGAACTTATGCTCAAACAAGGAGGGCCAGTGGCTGGCATCGACTCCTGGCAAGGCATCTTTTAGTTCTGTCCAACAATATCCTCTGGCATACAAGGCTTGGTCGCGGGTGAAGTTGTGTGGGGTATAACAGTATATTGGCTCCTCTGTATAACAGAGAGAAAAGTCACTGCTGTGCATTTAATCTACAAAAGGAGCTCTGGAAAATAAACATTTCAAATTACATTGATTTTATTTGACTGCATCTTTACCTGACCACTAAGCCCACAACGTTTACTAGACAGCTCAGCCTGCAGGCAGCTGCCTTGGCTCCAGGCAAAATATTTAGCTGGAACTTTTGTAATGGACCTGAGCTAGAAATGTTAGTGAAAATAACGTATTTGGGGTCAGTTTCCTGTCCTAAAGCAATATCCCAAACTCTAGCCTAACTCAGGAAAACTGAGAGTCTTGATACTCTTATCCACTATACGATGGCTGGCAATGCTCTGTTAAAATATGTGTAAACACTGAGAGGCTCATTTAAGTGAAATTTAAGGCTCATCCCAGCTAAATGCTCTTCTAAATAGTTAGATATAGCTACAGGCAATATGTTTAATCCTTATTCACAAAGTGTGCTCATTTGACAAGGTAGAAAAAATTGCAACTTTTGGACACATACGCATTTAGTCAACACATGCGTTTTAGTTAGAAAGCTAACGCTTTTACATTCAAGTGTAACAGACCAAGACAGGACCTGCTCTGTTAACTGTATTTCTCAACTGTGAATATTTAATTTGATATTTAAATATATAACACTGTTTTTTACACAGTGGGCAATTAAATGATGGAATAAAGTATTATGGATCAGGAAAATGATCAGACAAAATAACGGAAGGAAAAGCATAGCAAGAATTTTAGTCAACACAATCACTCCTGCAACTTTTCTCTAAGGACATCTTTGAGCCACAGGCTGCTGGAAGGTGGGAGTGTTTATCAAAGCAAGGAATGCCATATGCTTGTCTACTTTTATACTCTTTCCCAAGCATTTGCTATTTGCTACCATCAGAGACAGGATATTAGACTAAAAATAATTTTTTCTTACCCCAGTAGATGTATTATGTTCTTATGTAATCATATTTTTCTAGCAGTAAACATGAGCATAATGTAGAAAAACTTGTGCAAGCTGGAATGGTATTAACTGCTCAAATAAAGGTAGCTATTAACAAAACATGCTTTCCAAACAGGAAGACTGCATTTTAACAGTACATAGAACAAAGGGGATGATAGATTTTACAGGGTTCTGGTATACCTTTAAAAAACTTCCTAATGTGAGATCCATAGGAAGAGGCACATTCTTTTGGGGATTCAGAATGGCCCAAGAACACCAAGCTTGTTCCTGTTCTGAATGCAGTCTACAACTCAGGTCGAGAACAGCCTATTGAAAAAACTGTTCCCTTAATAATACAAATCATTAAGATAAATAATCTGTGTGAATGGGTGAAATGTTAAGGTGTAAACATATTCCCTGACCTGCTTCCCTGACCTGAAAAGCTACTAGATCTGCAAAAAAAAAAAGTCACTTTTTCTTTTGAGTAATTCAGTGAAAATTCTTTTCTAATGATATACCAATTTGGACAGAGTTGTTAGAATAAAGGACACTCTCCAAGGCCAAATGTAAAGTAAGCACAATAAATTCATTAAAATTACTTTTGAAAACTACTGCAGAATGATCCAGCTTTGACCCTTTCTGGAGAAGAGCTTAAAGCACTCTCATTTTCCACAACTTCTCATTTAGTCTATTTTTTGCATGTTTACAGCCATCTGTACAAGAAAAACACTCATGGTATTCAGTAACTGTGTCGTGTTCTATTGCTGCCCATGAAGGGATGCATGCAAGAAGAATTCAGCTCCTATTGTCAAAGAGTTACTGTACAGTTTCCCAAGAGACAGTGTGGATACCTACGTGAAAAATATTTCTATGAGGAAAAGACAAAGAAGTTTGGACTGTTTCTGATAAGCAGAATATTTTGAATTGTGGGTCCTTATGCCTACCAGACTCTGCTGACATGAAGATAAGTTTCTGTGGTATACATGAGTTCTTTTCTCCTAGATTTCATCACCAGAATTACTTGAGAAGACTGCATGGAAGTGTTCATAAAAATCGTCCATATGGATTACTTTTGGATTTATATGTAAGTTGCTACTACCAAATAAACTGATTAGTTCTCTTCACTGAGGCCTTAAATGCTAAGGTGACTTCTGAAAAAAAAATGGCAACCACCATAAAATACTTAACTCATAAACAAAGAAAACAAATTAAAATATTTTAACTTAGCATTTATATTTGCTGGACATATCACTTAGAGATTAACTATGCACCCTGGCCCTTTCCACTGCTGAGAAAAACACAGATTTAGTTTGGACTGAACAAGTTAATCAGAGGCTACTTGAAAAATAGGGTTGTCCAGGGTTATAAAGAAAGCCCAGTAAAGAAAGTAAATGCCATTTAATAGCAACTTGTTTACTTTTCCTGTTAAGTGTGTTTGTTAGCCTGTTGTCAGAAAACTGTAATTTGTTGGGATGGATAAGCACAGTGTCCTGTTCTTATTCAATGTTTTGTTACTTACTGATGCTAGTCTAATGTTTCGTTTGTACTGTTATTTACTTTGATGATTCTCTTTATGAGCCATGTAAATCCTAAGATCCTGCAAATGAAAATCCATCCATAGTGAAAGCCAGTGGAACCGACTGAGATGGGGGCAGGTTGCAAGGCAGTTTACTTAATATTTTCTAAAATATTTGAGCCAAACTCACTGTTATTTAATGTCACTGATTTTGAAGCTACTTCAGAGGTGAGTTCAGTTTAACCTTCTCAGCCTAGGGCACGACTCACAAAACTCTATCATCATCTTTGGGAAGTTCATTTATCTAGATAATCTAGAGCTTGAAGAGGAAAGCCCTTCAGTAAATGATTCAAAGAAAGAGCCCAGTTTAGCTTTCACCTCTCTCCATTGACTACAGAACTGTCAAGCCAGACTACCACTTAAACCTACTTTAAAATTTAAACTTAAATTGCCACTTAAAACATTATGTTTTTGTGAATATTCCTAAGTGATAGCAACATTTTTCTATGTATTTAACCAAACATTTAATACTGTAAAGTTGTATAGACCTATCATAGTAGGGCGCGGAGCTGTCTCCCCTCTACTGCAATCTGGGACAGTCAGGAATAAATGAAAAAGAAAAGCACTGTGTCAGTAATTAACCTTGGCTGTTATGAAGGACAGCAGTAACTCACAGCTGCATCTCAACATAAAGATCTGATGAGGATGGGGGAGTAATTCTTAAGTTATTCTCACACATACAGCTCTCACTTAGGTGAGGGCTCTACTTAATCCACATTCAATTTCAAAAAGGCACAGCAGATCATGCAATACAAAACATTTATTTGCTTTTAACTTCATATTCATGAATAAAGAGCATTTATACAGCCACTCATATTGCATCCTGAAAATCCTTAAAAGCAATTTAAGAACTTTTTTTTTCCTATAATCACTCCAGCTCTCATGAAATGCAGCTACTCTCCTTGCAAGACTAGCAGATTAACTGCATATGGCAGAATTATGCAGCTGCACAGGAAAAGACAATAGAGCGGACGCTGCAAGGAAAGTTTTTGCAAAGCTTAGGGGACATTATTATGGCTGAGGGGGGTTAGTCTCCTTCTGAGAGTTGTCTACATTTGAGCACATAAGCACATCCATCTCGCCACTCTCCTTGAGGTCTTGTGAGCC
The DNA here is from genome assembly GCA_013389825.1 of Crypturellus undulatus. NCBI lineage: Eukaryota > Metazoa > Chordata > Aves > Tinamiformes > Tinamidae > Crypturellus > Crypturellus undulatus. The sequence goes on along the minus strand of VWPW01014083.1, from coordinate 618,133 downwards.
AAAAAAAAAATTCCTACAGCAAAATGGAGAGCAAGGCCATAATTTCCAAATTATTTTTTGCTAGTTTCAAACAATAATGAAAAGAGGATTCAGGACATAGATATATCTGTGACTTGTGCATTTGTGCCCCAAAAGAAAATAAGATATTGCCTAACCCACCATTCCTACTGCGACTGGTATGCTATGGAGTCAAATATTTCTGTATTACGTGTAAGGGCCAATGGCAAGATTATCAGTGCTGATGTTCAGAGTAAAATCCTACTAAATTCACAGTCTGAAAGTCTGCCCTTAGGTCTGCCTACACAAATGCACTTACTACCTGCCAATGGATCAAGCTCAACACAACTGTTCAGAAAAAAGAAATCACATACCTAAGGCCAAATCCTGCCTTTAGTAATAACTACCCTACAGTCACTGCCATTCCCAAGAATGTTCCATTTGAACAATTTTCAAGAGAAAAAGTCTGTGCTCATGTTATGCAAATATAAATTCTCCATTGAACCCCCCTCAACTCCTTGATATTAATATATTTTAAAGTATATTATCCTTTATCTGATACTGACTTGGGTATAAAGATCCATACCAGGAAGCTTGGCCTACTTTTCTGGATACCTTTAACCCATCACAACCGCACTACATCAGCTAAATATATATTATCCTATTCACTATGCACATAAGTAACTTCACAGAATCACAGAGTGGTTGAGGTTGGGAGGGACCTCTAGAAATCATCTAGTCCAACCCCCTGCTCCAGCAGGGACACCTAGAGCACGTGGCACAGGGTGGCATCCAGGCGGGTTCGGAAGATCTCCACAAAGGAGACTCCACAGCCTCTCTGGGCAGCCTGTTCCAGGGCTCTGTCACCCTCACAGGAGAGAAATTCTTCCTCATGTGGAGATGGAACTTCTTGTGTTTCAGCTTGTACTGGTTACCCCTTATCTTGTCACTGGCCACCACGGAGAAGAGCCTCATCCTTCCTACAATCACCCCTCAGGTACCTGAATAAAGTCTGGAGGAAATCTCCCCTGGAGGAATTTAGTCAGTTGTGTAATATAATTGTGTTGTGTTACTTAAAAAGTTAAAATCCTGTGAAAAACTAAGCTTTCTCATATGCTCTACCAGAATGCATTCTGCACCATCTCATCCCATCAGTTTAAGAAGTACTGAAGTGGAGGAAAAATGATTTGCAGGAAATATTGTGGCACAAAAGGCACACTAAACAGGTATGCCTGGAGAGAAGCTGAGGTGAGAAGTGAGCTGCCCAATCTGTTGACTTTTAGTAAAGGCCCTGGAAAGCGTCTGTGGGCTTCCCATTGGCATACTCGCGCTATGCACCTATTCTCTGTCCCCTGCCCAGGCCAGTCACCTTTTTCCACTGAGTCTCCCACCTCCAGGTCACTTAGCAGGACAAAAGGCTGCAGTGCTGAGGGCTGGGGCTGGAGCGGATGTGAAAGTGCAGCTGCAAAAATCAACCTCAGATCTGGAAATGAATTTAACAGTGGAAAGATCTGGTAACTTCTGTTCTAGACAGAACAGAGGTCTACCAAGGAGGTTATATGTGTGTGTATTTGCCCATATACTTATATATAAAAGCTAGTAAAAGTGAGCTGGTGTATAGTACATAGAGAAGACACTACCAGGTCTAGCTGGTAGATGTGTACTTTCTCTTCACAAAGTTCAGCTTTGCAAAGAGAGCGAATTTCATCTAGCATAAACATTCATGTGCCCTTTTAAAGAGAATATAACAAGCTCTTAGTATTAAATAGTGTTAAAAGATATGCCTTGTTCCCCAAAGTCTTAAGTGACTTTATAGACTGGGCAGTTCCTTTGAAGCCAATGGGGGTACTCACAGTGCATAAAATTAAGCTTGTGCATTTCTCTTTGAGGGACTGGTGCTGTAGGGGTTTCAATCTCAAGCTTCTAAAATATTATTACAAGCAGTAATCAAAAGATATTTAAATAAATATGGAAAATATATTTTAAAGGCTTTCAGTAGACCTTGAAAAGTAATAAGGGAACATATTAGCAATACACAATTGCCTGTGAAAAAGGGTAAATAGCCATTGACCCCTCCATATTCCCAATGAAATAAAGCACATTCACCAAAAGCAAACTATAAAACATAATAATGAATTGTATGCCTCCTGTGACCTTCAGCTTTTAGAATTTACCCTGGAAAAAGAAAGCACACCTCATTAATCTTCTGACTAAATTACATGAATTCAGTATTCTTCAGAAATGATTCAATAATGTAGGAGTAATAGAAATATTTTCTAACAATAAAGAGAAAAAAGGAACCAGGTTCTCAGAAAACAAAATGAAAAATGAAAGAGCTAAATACCTTTGTGTAGACTGTATCAAGAGCACTGCTAGTATTGAGCAAGGAGTGCAGTCAGTAAGAAACAAAAACATTCAGCTCCATAAAAGATTAAGCCATTACTGGACAATAGTAAAGCAGTATAATTCCCTTAAATGTGGAGTGATACCACAAAGACATTTCTTTTATTTGGGTGTACAATAGGCAGTGGCTACAGCTGAAATGCAGAGTGTTTGACTCTTGAGCACAAGTTTCTAGTAGTCAAGATAAATGAGAAGCACTCAGAATTCAGAATTAAATGATATTATTAGACAAGAATAGTCCTGCCCCCTTCTCTACACTGTGTCACAGACATGCAAGCAATCAGCCATATACACTTCATTCACCTTGGGGACTAAAAAGAATGCACAAGAAAGCAGGTAGCAAAAACTGTTTATTTTGGGAAACAGATGGAATTTATTGAGTCGATTTCAGTATTTCTGAAGGTAAAAGAAGAATGTTCTGGATCCTCTTCTCTCTGGAAAAACAGAACAAAAAATAATCCATGTTATTAAGTTTGAAAATGTAGTCTACAAAAGTGTAATGTTATCTAAACAGTAACCAAATTTTCCATCCCAGCCAGAAACTTCCATAAAGATAGATAACTCTTTCCTTTGGGCGTGATTTTAACAAATTCTTGCTAATATCGAAATTGGTTCAAAATTTTGGTTCAAAACCAAAGGAAAAACTCCCTTGATTTAATGGGTTGATTTCAACTACTTTACTAAAGGGTATTTAAAGGTTAGAATATTAGTACAGCATGAGGATAGATTCCTGAAATTACTTGTGTACATCCATTGTAGTCATACAGTCCTATTTAACTCACTGAGTTTACTCATATGAGTAAGAAAATAAAACATTCACAGAACTAAGCCTTAAGTTAGCAGTCTAATTATTAAGTATTACTAATTTTATCAAAATAAAAAGACAATACCTTTACCTTTGTTAGGGAATAGTCTTTCCAAATCTGAATATAGGTTCCATGCCCATGAAGTCCTCCTAAGGTACAAATTTCTCCATGATCAACAAGGTAAGGTATAGCCTTTTTGCTCACTTTCTGAAACCACTTGTCCTGTTTAAGAAAAAAATCTTAAAAAGAAAGTCCCTAAAAAATGAGACAGGAAACCACTGCTCCTCGTAAGTTTTAATGGCCCATATTCAGTAATGGATGAAATGTGGATAAGCAGTTTTAATGACTCATAGGTAACTGGTTACCCATATGGGTAATGGCAGTGAAAGGGCAGCAGCACACTTGCAGTTTGGGGTTTTTTGCTTGCAGAACTGCAGCTTGTGCTACAGGTATCTTGGATGAATTAATTACTACATTAGTAATGCACTTTCCTTACAGATACAGAGATTTATAGGACTATGGTCATTGTATGTAACAGACATTAGCTCTTTTAAAATTAGCTATTATGTTGAAATGCCTGCCAGCCTACTTCAGGAAAGCAAAATACCCAATCCTGCTTGGTTGATTGTGCTGAAGTCCTTTGGATAAGATTATTTTACAAATGGCAACTGTTATGCAGAAGGTGCAGAAACACCCAAGTGAAATCCCTGGAGCTGCTCCTACAGAGGAATGAGCTCCTCAATAATGAGCTAACATCCACCCCATGATGCCCACGCAATATGGTGGCAACATCATTTAAAAAGAGAATTTATTCACAGTGACTATTACGTTGAATCTCATTACAAGCATTTCTTCCTCTGCTAAACAGAGCTCTGTGAGGAAACAGAAAACACCTGGAAGGAAAGGAAATTGCTAATGCTGGTGCCCTCAGGTATGCTTCTGTAATATAACATTGCTTTGTAGTATGACAAGATTAAAGGGAAGGTTAGATCTGAATTTAAAAAATGCATTCATGAAAATCTAATAAGTGAAATTCATTTACGCAGGCAGCCCTACAAGGGAGACCTGCATAACAATTACTTCTGCAATTAATAGTCCTAATAAGAGGAGGTAAGTGGAAGCTTGATGATGCGCAGATTTTCTTTATAAGGGCAAAAGCAATCTTGTAGGAAAATAAATGCTTCAATGTTATCAAAAGATCGATACAATATTTGGGAGCAATTTAAAAATTCCCCTCTAGTGACAGAACCTCAACACAACTACACAGGCATCCAGAATGTATGATAATGCAGACCCGAGCAACACCTGCAACAAACAGCATGTAAGGGCCACAGTGAAATGAATTATGAAAGTTTAGAGAAACTAATGATACAGACAAGTGTGGCCTCTTAATCCAGGGGTCAAGTGCAAAATACCAACACAGGAGACAGCAGCTTTGTTCTACTGCATTATTGTTCCATGACTGGAAATGATAAAAGATGGATTCTGTTAAGTACCTCCTGGCGGAAATAGAGAACCCCAAAAATTTCATACCAAAACCAAGAAAAATGCAAATAACTGTTTCATTAAGTAATTATACTATTTTAATAGCACAGTTTATTTTGAGTCAGAGATGGCTGGTCTGCTGTTCTTTGGAAAACTGTTTCTTCCACACAAAAAGAAACTTGATTTTCTGAAGTGCTTTCCTTGATCTAACCATGAGAATCACACTCCCAAGGGTTCCTGGGACTCTGACAGCTCCACTGTGGAGGTTACCTGCCCTCCAGAAAGAGGTCAGAAATCCTGCAGAAGGCAAGGTATCTCAACTTCAAAATGCAAAAATAATTACTTAAGTAATAGAATTAAAGTGCTCTGGAAATAGTCACTGAGCTCCAAGCTGCAAAAGTCTACCATGCAGCTCAGCACCTGGCTGCTTTGCTTCTCTTGTTAACTTCTTCAGAGTCTGCATGATAGATAGGATGCCTGTGAGTTAAAAACAAACCACCTCCCAAAACACTGCTATCATACTGAATTTTGTTTTCCCAGTTCTAAGACTCTAATACAGGATTGGTACAAAGTCCATTATGATGGAAACACTGCATTCATTTCAGCATTTTCTTATAATAAATCTTATACCATTATGTGAAACAAAAGGAACCTCCACAACAATCATACCGGTCTACTGTGAAATAACCTAGCTTTGTAATTGAATGTATATACCTACTGAAGGTGCTCACTGCAGGCATTTTAGTGCTGGCAAAACCCAAGGAACTCCATGATGATACTGAATCTTCCTGAAGTGTTTCACAGCTCTAAGAAATAACACAAGCTGAGGTTTCTTTGAGAACATAGATGCGTAATTTCTATCTAGCCTTGTGACAAAAAGGTTTCAAAATTCTTCTGGGTAACTTTGAAAAAAGAGTCGCAAACTAACTACACAAGGTTTCCTAAGATGAATGAATTAAGCAAAGTTTAAACATTTTTTTTTTCCTCTGATCATCTTTCCAAATTAAATAATTTGAAAATATGTGTTAAAATAAACCTCATTCACATTTTGGATCTCTTCAGGTATATGACTGGAGAAGATCATAGAATCATAGAATGCCTAAGGTTGGAAGAGAACTCTAGAGGTCATCTAGTCCAACCCCCCTGCACACGCAGGGCCATCTAGAGCACATGGCACAGGACTGCATCCAAGCGTGTCTTGAGGATCTCCAGAGAAGGAGAATCCACAACCTCTTTGCGGAGCCTGTTCCAGGGCTCTGTCACCCTCACTGTCAGGAAATTTTTCCTTAAGTTCCTGTGGAACTTTTGGTGCTTCAGTTTGTGGCCATTTCCTCTAGTTCTGTCAGTGGCCACCACTGAAAAGAGGCCGGCCCCATCCTCCTCACTGCCTCCCTTGAGGTACTTGTACACACTGATTAGATTCCCTCTCAGCCTTCTCTTCCTCTTCTCCAGGCCGAGCAGTCCCAGCTCTCTCAACCTTTCCTCACAGGGCAGATGTTTCAGGCCCTTGATCATCCTTGTGGCCCTGCGCTGGACTCTCTCCAGCAGCTCCACATCCCTCTTGTACTGGGGGGCCCAGAACTGGACACAGTACTCCAGATGTGGCCTCACCAGGGCTGAGTAGAGGGGCAGGATCACCTCCCTCGACCTGCTGGAGACACTCCTCTTAATGCACCCCAGGATCCCACTGGCCTTCTTGACCATGAGGGCACACTGCTGCCTCATGACATGTTAATAGTGCATGCAGGGTCACCAAAGTACATATGAAAAGAACAAGAAATTTAAGTATCAATTAAGTTTTGGAGAAATTGAACTCAATACAGAAAATGTCCGTGACCTGTAGAGATTACAGGGGAATTACTTCAAATATGAGGCTTCCTCAAGATCCTTTTTTATTTGACACTCAATTGGATAACTGCAAATGGGCAAAATTCCATGAGCAGTGCAAACAGTCAATGGCCAAACCACAGCCAGCCTCTGACTGCTTCTACAATGTCAGTCCTTTTAAATACGTGAAATACTGAGAAACTGCTCAGATTCTTGTATCACAGGTAATATTCACCTCAAAACCAGTTTCTGCACTTAACTGTCCTTTTGCAGATACAACCCTACGCTCTTAGCACTAACAATAATCATTTGAAAAAATGTCATCTTCACTTTCCTACTATAGGCTACTTTAAGTGCAGTTAGAAAGAAAAAAAATGGAAAATAAGCTCAAAAGCCACTTAACAGGTAAGTCAGATAAATAAACATATGTAAATATGCTGCCTACAACTTCAAACAGAAATACAAATTAGAAAAAAAAAATGGAAATACAAAGCAAAACCCATTTTATACAGAAATTTTGAACACATCAGGTGAAATGTGTAAAAAGATACTGAGCACACGCATCTACTGCACTACACAGTGAAATAAGCATTGCTTATGCACAATGATTACAAATTGGGAAATAAAACATAAAACTTTAACTGACTCATCAGTCATTCAACTTACTGTCTCCTTCCATTATATCTTCCTGAGACTTTTCTAGCAGAAGGATGTAGAAGGCTGAGCTACGTAACTGCTAAGAGACATAGAAATACAGTATTTATGAGCAACTTTTTGGTATTTTGTAGGAACTGTTTTAAAAAGGTAGCAAAAATAACTATGCCAAAGCTTGGCTTTTGACTGAAGTATAAAATCTTGAGTGTTTTGCTCTACTCCAATGAAGTACTTTAATGAAGTACTGGTATTTAACTGCTTCTGAGGGAAAAGCAAAGACAATTGCAATACAGAGAGAACAATTCACGGCAACGAGAAAGCATAAGCACAAAACACGGTACGAGATGGGTGCAACAGCAATCCCTGCAATGGGTCACCTCAGTCCCAAAGCTTTGGGAAGTCTGGGTAACCACATACTTCAGCACTGTGAAGATCAAGGCATGTTCTCCCCTGGTGGCACCTCTCTTTGGTCCCTCATGCAGGAAACCTCCCCCACACATCACTGATGCATTTGTTTCTGAACACAGCTCAACACTAAGCAATAATACTTAAAACACTTAGTAAAAGTATTAGATGATGCAAACAAAGTGTCTCATAATGAAGGACAGGTATCTCCTACTCTAGTGGGCCATCGAGCAGTCTCCTAGAACTCCAGAACCCACCACGAGAAGTTTCACTACAAAAAGCTGCCACTTCCTGTCAGAAACAGTGCTGCTGGTCACAGAGGGCAGAAAGCAACACTCGCTGATGAAGATAAGCATTAAACACCCAGAAAGGTCCTACTCGTAACTGTTTCCATGGTAAAAATGGGCAGAGCGGATGAAAGGATGAATAAAAACACAGAACACAAAGCAGATCTACTTCACAAAAGAATGAATGTTACAGTCAAATCATCTGCATTCCAGACCTCTACAAAAGGAAAAAGAAATGGATATGCTGTGTCTTAAACTATCTTTCCCTTCTGATCTAGATCTAAACTTTCCCAGCAGGACCAGGTCCAGACAGAAGATACTATAACATCAAATCTAAGAATAGTTCCTCACCATTGCTACAGCTGGACTGGAAGTACATATCTTAGAGCTTCAACTACTAACATTAATTAAAAGTTTGGTATTTTGTAATTTTTCAGTAAATATTAATATGGAACAAGTCCACTATAGCAAGAAAATACTTTAAATAATTCATTTTTAAATGAAATTATTGAAAAATGAAAGCAAACACACAACCTTTATCATGTGAAAGAGAACAATCCAGCAGGCTCCAACCCAGCTAAAATGTAAGAACAAAAGCAACAACATAAAATGAAAACTCTCTGTTGACAAGATTATTGGTTTTATTTTACTCTTGATTTGCACAGACATTCAAAGTACCTAGGAACAACAAGATTTCTGTATGTAGAATCTTCAGATATAACAAATCAAGCCTCTAAGGAGACAGATACAAGCTTGGACCTTGTAGAAAGGCTGTGCATGAATTTATGTGAGTGCTGCAGGCAGATGCTTAAAACGATATATTTTTCTACATAGGACTTTTAGATATAGGACTAGGATCACATAACTGTCCTGCAGAAATTCAAACATTTGAAAAGGTCCAAAGTCTACATGTTAGTATTCATATTTAACTAACAAAAATATTATCCTTAACTTTACAGTAGCAATTTCAGAAAGAAAACATAAGAAAACTCAAGAGAATTCCCTTGGACCTGCCAACTATGTACATGGTAATTCTCAACAAGGACACCCCTACTGGAGAGGTTTCTTTCAGCCTAACCCAGATTTGGAAATCTATGACTTTGGGAAATCAATTCCATTTAAATACAGATCTATCCATGGAGTTAGCGAATCACATATCCAAACCTTGCCTCAAACTAACATACCCTTATCCTTACACACAAGATGCTCCAGTTCTGTATGAGATCTTTCCGAGGGGTTGGGTGCTTAGTTTTAGAACGGGAAGCAACATTCATTCACTTATTCATCCCTTGCAGTGCTCCTCTGGGACAGAGGCTTTGTGTGAGAAAGCTGACTACTGCTCCCAAGTGACTCCAGGAGTATCTCATACCCAGTAGAAATGTGGCATGTGAATATATTTTAAATATCATTCTGGGAGCTTTATTTCTAGGAATCATACTGGTTTGCTTGGAAAACATTAAAAGGGAGTTGGGAATCTCAGAAATGGTAGTGTAAGAAGTTAGCTGAAACTTTCTCTTGCAAGTGCAGAGAGTGCAAGGAAAGGCAGAATTCATTGCTTTGCAGAAGGGCCTGTGCAAGAAAAACCACACTTCAGCCACTAGAGATAAATCCTGGCCCCATCAAAATTGGTAGCAAAACTCTTCCTGACCCCTATGTTGCCTGAATTTCCCTCTTAGGAGCAAGTGACTTTCACTTTCCCTCTGCACTGTCACCTAGTAGTTAAGTTTGGAAAGAATATTTCAGCTCCTGATAAACTTTTGATTACCTTACATATTCTTTTATCCAGCAGAAGTGAACCAAGGATGACAGTCTGATTTTTTTTTACTCAAGTCGGACTGTAAGTCCACGTAATGGAAGAAAAGTCCTATACCTAATTTAAGGTCTTTTGTAATGTATGAAGTTTAGCTAGGTTGTGATTTATTCAGAAAATCAACATTTGCTTCAGGTCAGTATCTGCTAAACAAACAGGTCTTGCCTTTTATACCATTACGATTATTGAAACAAAATATCAAGGTCATCAAAGGTGATGTGAAGATCAGAACACTCAAATATATGAGCACAAACAAATCACTTACATGAACAGCAAATGTGTTAAACTAGTTAAATTCCCTTAGGCTAGGGAATTAAAGCAATGTAATTAAATAACTTTATCTTCACCTGCAGGGGAGCTATAATATACAAGTTATACAACAGACATCATAATCTTTATGACCGTTAATGGTTTATCATCTTTTAAATAAAGGTCTACCATAACACATTCTTTTTCCTGTGTTTTGAACTGTGCTTTCATGTATGTTTCCTAAGAGTCTCTAAACCTGAAGGCTTCATGCTAGATTGGGCTACTTCTGCACCCTGCCAGTGCAACACACACCAGCTGCTCAGTCAAAGATTTTACTGCACTTGTTCGACTGCATTGTACAGGTGCTTTTGATTAAAGTCTTTAAACTCAGCTGATCTTACTACATAAAGTCTAAGGTAGCTTGGAAGTATAGGGGGCTTTATGTCTTCTGCACACCACTCATGCAGACTCTTGATGGCCATCAAAAGGTTTGGTGAGAAGCCACTGCTTTTTGATGGGCTCATTAACATCTGTGAGACACACACATTGTTCTAACAGCTTTATCAACAAGGTTTACAAAAGGTGGGATAGAGCCCAGAAAAGGGGGTATTTTCAGTTTAGTGGCATGCTGGTGGCTTAAATGCCTTATTAATGCTATCATTAACAGAAAGAGAAATAAGCATCATTTTTTATCTTATTCCCCTGAAAATGTCTATACAACAACACAAAGTAAAGTTTGAGAAACTAGTAGGGTATTTGCAAGCAAGGGAGCAGTAGGAAAAGCACTTGATTTTGCCAGAAAACCTCACACTTTTCAGATATATTGTTTAAATTGCTCAGAGGGAGCAGTATCCAAACCAAGAAAACAAAATTAGATTCTTTAATGATCAGAGGCAGTGGAAAGGTGAAACACAACACACAGCAGATCAGGAACAAGCTTGCAGTCAGCAGGACTGTTGTTACTACTACACTTAACAGAGTCTCTCGCCAAGCTTAGCTGAGCAGAGAACCTCTTGGTAATTATGACCTGCTTCAGGTAATGTTAAAATTAGTAGGAGTTTTGCTTTTGAATGCAGTGGAAGTTGGATTGAAGTCCCTAATCCTGGGCTCTGACTTCACCTCAAAAAGGAATCTGCATGATTTCATCAGTCCCTTGCAGAGTTTGTATTACATTCTCTTAGCCACTACACTTTCCTCTTGCATATTATTTTTTTTTAAACTTTTGCCATACTTTGTCAACTATAGACCTGGAACAACATGACATCACATGGGAGAAGAATGTTGTCCTACAGTTTTTGAACAGCGGCTTTTCGAAAGCTGCAGGGCTCTGAACCATCAGGACATCATAGGCTACTGCTCCATAATTCTAGGGTCAAATTAGCATATAAAGTTTGTGACTAAGCTTAAAAGATTTTTCTTTTGGTACTTCTGAAACACAAATTTGGAACATCTGAAGTCACGAGATTACATTAGATAGCAGTATTCCACAGCATAAAATACACCCAAATGCAGAAATTTGGGCAGATGCAAGGAGTAAAATCCGTAGACCTGTGTGGGCCATAGTTGAGCGTTACAGAGGGGACATCTATAAAAATCCATTTCAGACCTGTAGTTTCCTCCACAACCTGGTCTCCTAGGATTTGTTTGCAGGGAGCCTAAAAGCATTTCTGTTGGGAAATCCACACTATGGAAAGGCACATACTTGAAGGGGTGACCTTCCTTGTGCCCAAAGTTTTCACTGGAGATTCAAACCTGCAAATCTCATACAGTGCATATGGAAGTATGCACACCCAGGGCCTTCTGAGGGATTGCCTGCTGAATGGTTTATTTTCCTACAAAACAAACATAAGAAGGGAGCCAAACACTTTTGCACTCTACACTGAAAAGCCATAAAAGTGACCTTTGTCCTGACTCTCAGTCACTATAAGAACATAGCTTTCAGGGAAAACAAGCTCAGCATACCCTGAAAATCTGCCCTCTAAGTCATCTCCAGATGACCATCCACAAATTGAGGCTCCGCCATTAATTGAGGTTGAAGATCTTAAGCTATAAACTATAAGTTAAAAAAAAAGGAAAAACACAGAATTGTTTTAATTATAATTATGAAAAATTGCTGCCAAGCCTCTGAGCATAAGCATCATTCCTACAGGTAGTTAAACCAAATTTCATAACAAAAACAGGGACATCCAAGTGTTAGAAGACAATCCTAAATCATGGGAAACAAGAGTCTGGTTTTGATAGACCTCGCAAGTAAGAATTTAGAATTCTTATTACATATTGCCAATTCCTACTAACCAAGCTACGGACTGCAAGGTCAGCCCTGCATATTTAAATGCTAGTAATTTCATGAGGATCTTCAGTATGGAGCATTAGGGCACTTGATGGTAATCCAATAAATGCAGTCACAACCTAGTAGCTACATCTATTGGGTTGGTATTTCACAGGGCTGTTCCCACTCTGTGCCTGGGCCTGACAACTGGTAGCAGTCCTAGCAATTCACTTATTTTCAGAGTTCAAGACTTAAAACTTTCTTCCAGGATTGCACAGGCAATCAAACTGTTTTTTTCATGTATAGAAAAGCCTGTGTGCAATAGGTAGGCCTGTGACAAACACCAGTGCCTTCCCCTATCCTAATAGGGCAAAGTAAGTATGTGCCTGTATGTAACTGCTGCATCAGTCTGTATAAAAGCGCCCACCTTTACCTAGCAGGCTGGTTAAACACTTATGTTGTACACTTACATTAGGAAAAATGCTTAAAATCAACCTTGGCTTGGCTCTGGACCCATCCAAGAGCCACCTGATCAGGTAGGTGAGTACGTCCAGGTTCGCTGACAGCTGGGAAGTGGAAATCTCCCCCTTCCCTTCCCATCCCACAGAGCTCCCTGCGGCAACACCAGGCGGGAAAAGGGCCGCGGCTCCCCTCACTAACGACTGAGCTGTGAGCAACGGCTCTCGCGGCCCGCTCGGCGTGGCGGCCGTTAGGGCGTGGCGGCCGTTAGGGCGTGGCGGCCGTTAGGGCGTGGCTCTCCGCCCCGCCCATGAGGACGAGGGGCCGCGGCCGCTCCTCAGCCCTCGCGGCCGTTCGGGGCTGTCCCGTCCCGTCCCACCCGGGTGGCGGCGGCGCGCTGCCCTTACCGGCGAAGTTCTTGGTGAAGACGAGCGTGACGAGCAGGATGGGGATAAGGACAGTGCCGATGGTGACCACGCGGTCGAAGGGCAACTCGAGCTTGAGCTGGAGGAGCAGAGCCGCCAGCGCGCCCGCCTTGTCATCCTGCTGCCCCGGCAGGATGAGCTCCTTCAGCTTCTCGCCCGCGAGCAGCGCGGTGGCCATGTCGGGGTGGTTATCGATGATGTGTTGCATAAGCGGCGGCGGGCGGCCTCGTGCCGCCGGGTCTCCCCGGGGGTGCGCGGCTTGCTGCGGGCACGGGCCGCCCGGCCTGCGGGGACAACACCAACAGTAACGGCGGGGCCGCGCTGCGGCAGCGGCACCATCTTTAGGTGCGCGGGGGGAGGGATGCTACCCCTGCGGAGACCGCAGCCCTCGCCGGCACCCGCGGGCGGCAGCGGCCCTTGGGGTTGTCCTGGCCCTCCCGCGCTGCACAAGGGCCCAGATAACGCTGCAGTGGGAACAGTGCGCTAGGAAACCGCGAGGGCAAGGGCAGGGCGAGCAGCGCAGCGGCAGCCGGGCCGTAAAATGCAGCCTCCGAAGAGATCTGCGAAGAAATGTCAGGAGAGGAGGACACTGTAAGGAGTTAACCCGTGGCAGCTGTGCGATTAAATGCAGCCTCCGTTTTGCAATTCATGCTCTGACGGGAGCGGAGCAGCCATGCAATGAAGACCGGCTGGGGATGCCTCCGCCAAAACGCTGCAGATAAGGAGGAGGGCATTTACCTGGCGCCGCGGGCTTCCTCGGCTTCTAGGGACGCTGAGCAGAGCGATGGCTTGTAAATAACAGTGGAAGCCGCAGGAGGAGGGAAAAAAAAAAAAAAAGGCAAGTTAGGCTGAAGGTCTAAAAGGTGCCTGCAGCTGCCCAGGTAACAGAAGAGCTCCGTGCTCGGGGCGCGCGGCCGAGGCGGCGCGGGCGCGCGGAGCGGCGCTCACGCGCGGGGCGCTTCCAGCAGGGGCTGGCGGCAGCGGGAGGAGCCGCCG
>VWPW01014083.1:445449-603986 GCA_013389825.1 Crypturellus undulatus | reverse complement strand
CGCAACACGTAGCGGCGGCGACCGCGTCCCTGCGGGAGCCGCCGCGCGGCTGCACTGCGCATGCGCCGCCGCCGCTCGCGGGGCGGGGTGCTCCAGCCGGGTGCCCTATTCCCTGGAGGGGAGACCGAGGGCACCGGGGGGGGTTCCTGTCTTTTCCAGCTTGTCGCTTTTTAAAGCTTACGTAGGGCTAGCTACGCCTGATTTAACAGCCCAAGGGCTAGAGAGCTTGCCAAGAAAGCAGGACAGCTTGCCTCGCCCTCAAGGGAGTCAGACCTGTGCCGTCGCAGCGCCTGACCCCACTGCCTGTCTGCTGAGCAAAGTGCATATTATCCCCCTCAGCAAAGGCTGAACCACAGTGCATCAGAGGACATGGATGCTGCATCATAGCCAGCAGCGATGGCAGGCGTGCAGAAGCTCCAGGTCCCAGTTACTTATTGTCAAGTTGCTCATACCCTTGATATTTAGCACTACTTAGGTGAAACCTGAAGATGCTCCTAAACAAATCTCTCTGACGTTTTTCTCAAATGCCTTTGGTTGTCATCCACAACATAGCATGACTAAGGCAGGGATTGTCATCTTTGCCTTGAAATTTCCCTTTTGCCAGCCACAGTGGCAAATGCTATGGTCCTGCTTGTTATTTGAGTATAGCTGTTGCATGCAAACTTCAAATCATTCTCCTCTGTAGGGAGCTTCTGTCCAGACAGGGATGTAATGAGCAAGGCAAGAGGGATGTCCTGCTGACAAGAGCCTTTTTGAAGAAGTAGCCCAGGCAACACATGCAGAGCTGTCATTTCCACTTGTGCCTGGATAGCACTGAGAGTGGGAAGGTCAGATAGCCTAAATCTGAAAGCTGTTACCATCACTTACTTTCTTTTTCCTCCTCACCTTCCATTGACTTTGATTCCCTGACTCCATGCCGTGTCATTGTAAAATCCATATATGTGTCTGTACCCGGGACCTTCTTACCTTTGATGCCGGATGGATGTGTAATCTTCCTTTGCGGTGATTTTATCTGGTTTACTTATAAATCTTACTAGATACAGGTTTTTAAGAAGAAACAAACTTGTATTTCTTATGCCTTTGTCACTGCTGTGGCCAGAGGGAGGATATTGAGCAAGGTGGACTGATACCCTGAGCCAGATCTTCTGCAGAGCTTTGGCTAAGGCTTTGAGCATCTTAATAATTTCCTCGTGCTTTACTCTGCTGTTGACAGTCTTGCCTCATGCAGTGAGAATGTTGCTGAAAGGACCCATTTTTTCTAATCCTCACTTTGTTGTCTCCTTTTTGAAAACTCTCCTATGCTTCTCCAGTTACCTCATTAAAAACAAGCTGGAAGTTTTTTTTTGTTTTGTTTTGTTTTTGTTTTTTTTTTTTTGTCTCAGAGCCATTGTGACATTTCTCCTCCTGGCTTCCTCTGTCCAAGTTACTTGTCCTGTCTTTACATGTTGACTCTCTTTTCCTTAGAGGAAGTAATGGCCTCAGTACCCACTTCAGAGAAGCTCAATGTAAACATCCAATAAGTTCAAAAACAGAAGAACAGCTGTGTGTGTCATCTACTATATCTATCTATCCACCCCCAAATTATATCTAGCTCCACTACTACAGAAAAAAAAAACATAAATCAGCCATTAAATTTAAAATATAAATATGACATCTGTGAGTAACTTAAATACATCTTTCTTGAAGCTACCTTCATTATAATATCATTTGATTTAGTCATATTGATTTTATAATCTTGCCTGGAGAATTTATGTCTCTATAGTAAGCCAAAGAGACAGTCAGGATGTAACAGTTCTGTGAAACCAAAACATGTGGGTAAATAGAAGGGGAATTACTGCCATAATATATAGTCCAACACCAAAGCAAGTCTCTTCGCATTAATGTGCAGGAATGCACGCCCTGGAGAATCTAGACAATAATCAGGCTCTGATAATAATCCTGTGCTAATAAAGATTTCACAAGCTGCTGCTGGGGTTAGAATTTGACTTTTAGATCAAAATGGAAAAACATATGAATGAATTCTAATTAGTTCTAACAAAAGATTTAAAAAGAATTATTTAATAAAAACACCTTGCTAAATCATTTGGTGTTATCATTTAAAAATATATTGCTTCTTCAAGGTAAAGTGTTACTTTTGTAGGAGGTAAGCCTGTGTGTCTTGTGCTCTGAAAGTCAAGAAAACCCAGCCCATGTCTATTAAATACATATAGAAATAAAAACATAACTGTAAATTTATGCATTTATGTGTGTGTAAGTGAACCATTTCACTTAAACATCACATTAGGATTGATTGAAATGGGTCAATACATACTCTTGGAGATATATTTTAAATATTATTTCAAGAAAGTTCTGAGATTTAAAAATCATGAGTAAAAGTGAGAGACAGTGCACACTCTATAGCCTCCCGGATACCTCTTTTAAGGAGTGGGTCACTACCAAAGGGTAGTGGCCTCCGTGCTGGACTCCCTGTTTGGCTCCATGGGCGCGGGGCAGGGGAACGCAGTGTGACACAAATCTCTAGGTGTTTGCAGAAGCAGCAGTGGTGTCTTTGCTTGCGGCGTGGATGTACCTGGCCGCGCGGGGCTGCGCAGGTTGGTAGGGACAGTGGGTTGGCAGCAGCTGCAGCCTTGGCAGTCAGCACCAAGGGGAGGCCTTAGGAAGTGGAATGAAGTGGGATGCCAGATGACAGGGGGAAGTGGCAAGCAGCAGCACAGCCTGACTGTTAGTGCTGGCACTGAGATAAGGCTTTGGCAGGAGAAGGAGGCTCTCTGTTCCCTGTCAGGAAGATGCAGCTTTTAGCAGGAAGATGGGATTCTGTTGCTGACATTGCAGAGTGCTTTTTGCAGCAGTGCCCTCACTAACAGAGCTCGACTTCTGGGAGTTGTGTCCTTCATCCTCCTGCCCCCATAGTTCCTCTTGTGCTAAGAAAGGCCTGTGATGAGACTCTGAAGGAGGCAGACCTTCACTTAGCTGCTTCTGCTTGGCCCCCCTGTCGTGTGAAAGGATCCAGTGCCCCTACACGCACTGGATGAGGATCCAGTGGGGATCACCCTGGGAGCAAGAGGTCCTGCTGCAGCACTGGGATCACAACTTGCCAAAGGCTCTGCTGGGAACTGTGAGTGGGGTGGAAACTGCCCAAGGGCAAAGATACCGTGTGAGCAAAAGATGGGTTATTCTGTTGCTCTGGTGTGCAAGCTGCCTGTGTGTGAGAGGAGGAACTGCTTGTGCCTAATCAGAGTGAGGTTTAGCAAGGCTGAAGCGGGATAGTCCTGGCCAAATAGTACGTGATACAGATGAAAAGTAACCAGCATGAAGCAAAGGGTTGGAAGGGAGTCTTGGAACACAAAGCTGCTCTTGTCTAGATAACTGTATCAGTTACACAATATTGGGTCAAAACTGCCTAGGCAACAGTGTTAGAAACACCAAATTTGGGAATGGAGGTAGCAGAATTCGGATAAAAAGTCGTGAGTGGCAGATCATTTGTTTATGAAGAGTCTGGGCCAAGAAAAGGAGGTTCAGGGGTGGTGAAAAGATGAATTCTTGGAAATAAGGTTTGATCAGATGGAGAACAAAGAAGGACCCTTCTCACATAGAATTGGGGAGGGACACGCTTGGCCCTCCCCAGTCCACTGGCCTCTCACCAGGTTTTTGTGCAAAGGACATGGTACAGAAGGTTATTTGTTGGCCAGTTAAGGTATTAGTGGTTTCTTAGTGTTGTGTTGCTTGTGAAATAAACACTACACCTGTCTCAGTTGCATCTCAAGTCACCAATCTAAACAGGAAGAGTCAGACTAAGAGAGTAACACATACAGCATGAGCATTATTTTAAAAGCAGTTTTACATGCACAAAACTTGAAGTACTGAAATTCATGCTTAACTGCTTTGCTCAATAGGTTCTGAAATCGGCAATATTCCTTCAAATTCCAGTCTGAAGTTTGCAAAGTAAAGGCTTCATCCTGTCAGGCAGTGGTATTAAATGGAAAAACCATCATAACTCCAGTGCAGTGTAGCAAGGAGCATTTAAAGTTGAAATAAACTTATAATGCAAATGAATAAAGACATACAGATGAGATGATGATGGCTTTTTATTTTTATTAAGGCCTAAGTAGGGGGTAGGAGCCTTGTTCCGAGCTGCTCTCCTCCTTGTTCAAGTATCGCTGGATGAAATACACAAACATCCTTGGAGCAGGACTTATAAATCCCTGGGAGTTCCCATCTCGCTGTGCTACAGAGCTCCCTCTTTGCCTATCCTCTCCCTGCGACCCTGCTAATCTTGCTCTCTTTGCTGTGCGTTGGCTCAGCTGCAGCAGGAGGGGTTGAGAACAACACTGTTCTGGCCTGTTTTGTAGCATGATTAGGCATTTTATTGAGAAGTACAGATTCAAATGCTTCGGGCTGAAGGAGGCCTAAAACTCAAATTTTCCGCTTCCCAGATAAGTGTTCTAACCCCTAGGATATCAAGTTGTGTATCCCTGGTGTCAAAAAAAGGATGTCAGAAGGACATTAGAGGTAAACATTTACATTGCGATCTCACAATTGCTCGGAGCATTCAGTTGTGCTTGTGTGTTATCTTGCTATTTTTATACATCACCCTTCCCACAAACGTTATATTAAAAATGAGGATAGTGTTAACCCTCATCATGCAGAAATAATACTAGGATATTCCTTTTCTTGCATATTTTCCAGACAATTTTAGCAGAATGTCTTTTACAAGGAGCGTTGAGATGTGGAAGACAAACTGTGCTGCCAAGTGCCTGAGCTCACTGCTGTCACAGGCAAGGGAGCAGAGGAAGAGGGTTGCGGGAGCTACTGCTGCAGATGTGAAAGAGAGAGGCTGCCTTCAAGGAGGTGCAGAAAAAAGCACAGGGGGAAGAGAGCACAGGATTTTGCACAGGTTCAAATGACGGGAAGAAGGAGGGCAGAGGGACAACCACCTCACAGCAATTCAAAGAGCTTCCAGCATATATTTTCCTGAGGACTTGTGAGTTGAGCATGCAGCCCCAGCTCAGGGGAACCTAATGGGTCAGATTAATATACATTGCCCTGTGCCTTCCAGTGTACAGGTTCCTCTGCAAGTGCTTAACAGTTAACGTAGCGTTTCCATTCCTGCTGTCATAGAGTTAAGACAGTTCCAGGGAGAAGCAGAGCTCAAGCAAGGCGAAAAACAGTCCTCATCCAGGTAGTGTCTGGCTGGCTCTGCATTACATGTCCAGGGAAAGAGTGACAGGGAAATGAAATGAGGAGAGGCAAGGAGATAAGTGAAATTACCTGCATGTTTCATGAGTTTCATTCTTGTACACTCCACTTTTTTGTTTTGTGATAGGAACCATGAACTGTTACTATCAATCAGCACTGACTGCATAGCTATATTCCCCCTTTGGATATACTGGCAAGATTAATATAGGTCATTGTTTGTGTTTAACACTTGATATTGTCCATTTAATTGTATGGAAATGAGAAGCAGTGGCTATGCCAACATTTTATTATTGAAGTATTTGAAAACAGTGAGTGATCTACAGATTTCAATTACAGGCAGTCCCATGTCCCCAAGACAGCAATTGCAGAGATTATATTTTAATTGATACTTTATTCAATAAAAGAAAATAAAAGCACTCAGCTACCTTGGTCCTCACAATTATTTAGGTGCAGAATACTCCATAAAGATCAGCAGTGACCTCATCCCAGGAGCTCTAGGAAAAGAAAAAAAAAGATCCCCCAAAAGCAAAACAAATTCTTTGGGATCTGTAATATATAGGCATAGTATGTCTTAAAAGCAGTTCACAATCCACAAAACAGCCACACACTTGCAATCAATTAAATCTATTAAAATGGTCATGCATGGCATGGCATGAATTTGAGCACATATGGCAACACTAATTTTACTTGCCTGCATAAGTGCATAGTTCTGACAAGGGAGCTTCCTTTAGTTCAGCCATCCCTCAGTATCTGGGTTATGCTCCATGCAAAATACCTGTGGTTTGCCAGATGCAGACCATGACAAAACAGTCACAGCTCTTGTGCAGACTTTGCATCCAGGTGATTTTCCGGCCAGTGGCATTCTGTGTTTGTGTTCAGGTGTCAGGCCAGCTCCACCCGGACACTGCTAAGTGAACTGAAAATGCAAAGGGAAATTCCTGAGAGACTTTTCTGCACTTGAATGTCTTTTTTTCAGTCATGTATCCTGCACTGGAAGGCCGGAGTACCTCCCTTACAGACATGCATGCAGGCAGGCTTCGTTTTGCAGACATTGTGGAGCCACTAGTGGTCACCCCATGTCAACAAGGCAGTATAATCCCACCTACCATGCTGTGTCTTGTTCTGCTGCTCCTTAAGTGTTGATGGCTGACAAAGCAGTGGATGCATGACCGCGTTCATCTTTGCCAGATTTATCATATGCTCTGTATTCGATCTCCATACTCAACGCCCTCCCATAATTCTGAATTGTCTCTCAGATCTAGTGTCCCAAACCACAAGTGCCAGTAAATACAGAAGGCGTGAGGCCCAGCAAAGCCATATGCCTTGGCAGACACACACAGCCTCTGCCCTTGAGCCTGTTGAGAAAGGGCAAGTCTCACAATGCACCAGAGGAGAGAGTCCTCCTGGGAACAGCAGTGCATTCCCATGGAGGGTGGGATTTGCCCCTACCAGTTGTCCTAAGGGCTGTCAGAAACAGCATGAGTCCTGGTGGCCACTGATTGGAGCCTCCTAGCAAGACAGTGCGTGGGGAGTGAAGGGAGTTCACCTGCCCTAAAAGTTTGACATTCGTGTGTGGAAATGTGTGGATGCTCCCCTACGGACCTGCCTCAGCAGATGAAGATTTGGTGGTTGCTTGTTGGGTTACGGAGGTTGAAGAGCTTTTGTCACATCCTTTGGTAGGTGCTGCTGGGTAGGAATTCCTGTGGCACAAGCTTATTCCAGTGCAAACTGAACCTGTTACTGGATGGGCTCAGTGTCCAGAAGATTTCATCTGATGCCCTTCATCCTTTTTACAAGAGGCTCTCACAGTAAAGGTAATGCAGAACCATAACATATAATCTCCATTGGCTTTTGTGGCCTGATGTTTGCCAGTAAGCGTGTACAAATAGAGTTTGTGTATCTATTTCGAGATGTGGGCAAATTTTCTCATGGATGTCAAAACATATGTTCGTGGAACAACGAGATTGGAGGAAAGTTCCTAATAAAACAAATACTTTAATATCAGCTTAGTTAATATTACAACCATTTAAAATAATAATATAGCAACAAAGATAATAATGACTTAAAATAGAAACTGTACTCTTTTCATTATTCAGGAATTTGTGATCATCTTTTCCCCTTTAAACTATCCAAATTGGCTTTGGCTGTAGCCTATATATGAGTATTTTGGATTAATTTTAGCTGAGAGAGTGGCTACAGAAAATAAAAAGGAAACATTCATGCAACATTTCTCAAAAGAAATGGAATCCAAATTTTGTGAGAAACAGAGTCAGTCTACACATGCACAGTGGTCCTGAATCCAGGATTTCCAGCAGCTTGGTTTGGACCTTTGCTCCAGGACCTGAAAATAAAGGGTCCTTCCAGGCCATCCTGTAGCAATGTCCATGGGGTCTCTTGGCTCAAGTGAGGGACAAAGGCAAGAAACCTGCCTGGGCTGGGGAAGTGCTGAAACTACTTCCCCAGGAATTGGGAGTGCTGGGTAATGCCATGCAAAGGCATTAGGGTGACTCCTGTTTTGCTGCCTGCATGGGTGTTACGTAAATTTTGCTGTTACCTGGAGTATCCCAACCTCAAGTGTCACAGAACTAAGTGGAACTACAACTAAAAGCCTGAATAGTAAACACACTTTCTCAAATTCACATTCTCTGAGTAGTTCTGGTGACTTAGGATTAAAAAGAAGCATAAACAAATCTGAGATATTAAGTTGCCACAAGACAAACAAAGCTTTTAAGTTTAAAGAAGAAAATAGCAATCATCAGAAACAAATCATTCCAGATACATCATAAAGAGTTTCTGCTTCCTTCAGTCAGTTTCAGTTTTTGGCTGTATTTTATTTGGCTTATTTCAGAACAATATCGTTGAAACCTTCTTATCTTCACTGTTTAAACGGGAGCATATAGAGAAGTGATAGCACAAGAGGCAATAGGCATAAGCTAAAATGACAGCAGTTCTAGCAGGCATCAAGGAAATGGAGTTACGCGGGTGGTGAACACTGACACGGGCTGTGCAGGAGCGCTGCAGACTGCTCATACCTGCAGATGTCAAAACCCCGCTGGATGCGACCTTGAGCAACCAGCCTGGTGGGATCTGCTGCAGGGGGTTGGACTAGGCCATCTCTGAGGTTCCTTCCCACCTAAAATCTCTTCTGTGACCTCACACTACACAGGGAGCATCCACCTCCCTGTTACATCTGGAAAGCTGCCCAAACCCAGAGAGCAAACGTGCCTTCAGGAGCTGCTGTGCTGTTAAGTGCTCTCTAGCTGCTGCAAATCACGTCCTGCTCACGGCTGCAAACATTTCCCTTTGGGAGTGGTGTCGCCCTGTGAGATATTCAGGTTGGATTCCGTGCCACACTCGTCTCCTGAAGAGCTGTATTCTCATCCATAAATGCAATTTTGCATTTTAATTTCACCTAGTTTGGTTGGTTTTGTCAAACCGGCATATGCAGGTTTTGATACATTGCAGTAGTAGGGAAATGTTTTGAATTCCATCTTTATCTATTAGCCCTTACTAAAAATAACTAGCTGTCTGAAAAGAAAGACAAATCAAGAGAACCAGTTAATTTGCAGGTTTTCTTTATTAAGAAGCTAATTAAAAACTCTGAATTATTTTGAACAGCTGCTTGAATCCTGAGGAAGTACTGTAAGAACGCAATAAAAATACAAAAAGGGTGAAAAAGTTTTGCCCTTACTTAGAATAGGTGCCTGTGATGACAGAGGGAGCTGCAGGCTGTGCAGTCTGCCCTCAGGAAAAAGTGTTATCGAGCCCAGCGTACTCAGTATCACTGTTAATGTACATCAACGAAGTCAGGACATACACCCCCATAGCAAGGTGTGCAGGGCAGAACGGACTGAGGCTTCTTCCTAGCCCTCCTAGCATCAGATCAGGTGATGTTTTCTGCTGGCAGGAACCACAAGGTTTCCAGCTCTGCGCAGTGCTGTCATTTCTCTATGGCTTTTTATAAGTGACATATTTTGCTGAGAAGCTCAAGACAAGACCAGGTGTCTACCAGGAATCCAGAAATCTACACCAGAAGCAACATTCATGAAATACATTTAAATAAAATTATAAATGTTGATAAACTCTGAAATAAATACTTGATGCAGTACATTTTGAAGGCACAAGATACTAAATATATCCACATATGACCTTTCAATACAGAAAATTACAGAGTAAAAATAATGTTTCATGCTGATTCACAAGCTGCTAAATAAACAGCATAGATAACTGATGGAAAAAAACTTACAGGGTTAAGTTGTTCAGTCAAGCTTCGAGTTTCTCCTTCAGAGGAGAAGGATTAAATTAGTACATAATGATGTTTTCACATTAGAAGAAAAAAGTCCAGAGCAAGATAATAATGCCTGCAAGAACTCTGATGCTGCAGGACAGTTACCTTAATATCTGTGGGCTGTAGGAACCATGATCCCAAAGCCACAAAATGTCTTTGCAGTATTAAACGGTAAAATATTTTCTTACCTGGAGGTATGATATACACTTTTTTTTTCATTAGGAATTAAGTTAAACTGGAAAAAAAATACTAAAGGAACATCTTTACCAGTTATTCTGTTCAAATCAATAAAAAACCCTGACATAGCAGAAGACATCAGAAACCTCAGGTAAACCAAGGTAAACAAAGCTGCGAGGGCCACTCTGTCAGGGCTGCCGCAGCCGCCCAGCTGAATGCCGTGTTAATTAGGCCACCGCAAAACACCTGGACAGCTGGGCAGAAAACTGCAGGAAATCTGTAAAATTCTGATTAAAGGAGGAGAGAGTCTATGAAAAGCTGCCAGAAAAGCCCCACAAAAACACAAAACAAATGTTTTAAAGGATGTTTTCAGTCCTAATGCAGCTAAATTCATACCAATTTGGAACAGTACACTTTCTGAAAAAAAACATTACTTGTACTTTATAATTTTTAAATAATTTTCCTGTTCCAAAGCCTATACTGGGATATCTTCCTTGCTGTCAGTGAAGAGTGGAGGAGGGTCTTATACCAAGCTCATATCTGCACTCAGTGAGGGCATTGCTGTTTCTCAAAATATGCTTTTTAAAGCATATTTTTAAAGCTACTTAATATGAACATGACCTCCCAGATGCATAGAGCTAACAAAAAGGGTATGCAGATACTGAAATCCTTCCAAGATTTCTATTTATAAAATAATGTTTGATATCCTTTAACTGGAAAACTGGGATAGTTTCATTTTTCATATTCTAATCTATTTCTGGAGTTCCCCATCTCTAAAATGAACTAGCTGGACTGGGTGCTCTGCAGGCCTGGCCGCGTGCGAGTTGTGCTTTTGCTCCCAGTCTTTGCCAACCACAAACTCTGTGTTTGCATTCAGACACTCGGAGAATTTCCTCTTCAGACATCAGCGTCTGCGTAAAGACCTAAACTACTGCACGGAGAGGAGGTGTGGGGAAAAAAACAAGCATTTAAAGTCTTGAAAGAAGTATTTCTGCTCCTCAAAACATGCTCAGAAGCCTATAAGGTCCATGAGCTCAGTCACCAGCTTCCATTGTGTTTCTCTTTGGAGACGGAGTCCAGATCCATCCTTAATTTCAGTGGCATTGCTTGTATGAGCAGGTTATATTTTTTTATTTGTTTGTTTCTAGGCCTTGTTTTCAAATGACACTGAGTAACCCCAAGTTCTTGTTCTGTCATTCAGCTGCAGGCTTGTTGACACAAACAAATTTTATTTGGAATTTTACCTGAATGCAGATGCCAGCTAAAGGAGCTGTAGACTATTAAGCATGGTTTGCTTTGGCTTTCCAGCCACGAGCCCAGTGTCAGTACTCACATTATGAAAACGTGGGAATGGCAAATTCCTTCTACATTAGGAGTCCAGCAAGCTGCTAAAATTGACACTTTCAAAACATGATGTTTGTACGCCAGGATCACAACCATAATTTTACTTTGTAGGAAATAATGATGAGCTTCATGCACTGGGAACCACAACAGAAGGAAAGAGTGCAGAGTGTGCTTTTAAAGCACTTTATCATCTTCAAAAGAGATGTTTAAAGTGAACCTACAGTGCGAGATAAGAGTTTATTTCCAGCTGGTTCCTTGAATAATTTATTCTTCAGAGGCCCAAGGCGTCACTTATACAAGGAACAAGAACATATCTGAAGCCACATTAATAGGCAGTTCTGACCACTGTCGCCGAACTGTTTGCGGTCACATCTTTCAAGAGGTGTGCGCGGGGCCAGTTCTCGTTCGACATGTGCTACTGCTTGGTGTGTCATAGCTGAGGAGACCAGGATGCTCCTGCGTTCACGGGGTGATGCCAACGTGCACAGGACAGAACGGGAAACAGAAGGGACAAGCGTTGTGAACTGTTAAAGCTTCCCCCCACAGAATCAATCTGTCTGTACTAAACTTATTTTTCTTTCTCTTCTTCAAAATCCTGAAAATGTTAGTTCAGCTTCTAATATCTTCTGTTTCTTCCAGGTGTATTTCTATGATGACTCACTTTTACAAGATCTGCTCTTTAAATAATTTACTACTTTTTTCCCCAGTGGCAGTGTGTGCTAGCAATGACTGCACACACGAATGGGGTCAGTGTAGCCATAGAAGACTGTTTATGCTCATAACATAATAATTTTAAGACTGCATTCCAGGACATTCTTAAGTATAAAGGAATGATAATTACAGGTGCTATTTTCAGTGTTATTTTCAAATGAGACAGCAGCGTTCTCCCAGAATATATTTCAGAAGATGTAGCATTACCTAGTCAGTATCTATACAACACACTGAAAGTAAAAGCTTAATAGTATTACACTAAATGAAGAAATCTGGCTTGCACATCAACAAATTCTTATCCTCTAATGTTGTATCCTTACCAGTTTCTTATTTTCCTTGCTCATTCCGGGAGAGGGACGGGAAGTGCAACTTTCTTTTGATCTTGCTATTTCATTGTACTGCCAAAAGGCACACAAGCTGCTTTTGAACATGCCCAGTGGCTTAAGTAAAACTGAAAAACAGCCTCAAAGTGATTTCCTCTCCTCTTACCTCATGTTACTGCACTTCAGTCATACATTGCTTGGGTCTCAGGCTAAATATTGCCACATTTGATGAACATCAGGTGTTCCACTAGGCAACTCCAGCACAACCTCAACACTCCAGACATTTTTTGGATGGGTGAAATGAATCCGTCACCTGCCAGCTTGAGGTCCTCTTTACTGCAGCCCGTGCTGAGTTTCCCCGGCTCTCTCCCCAGCAGGGTGACTGCTGCTGTCTGCACAGCTGGTGGGCCTGATGCTGCAAAACCCACTTCATGAGGACAGCGATCCCCATCTGCGAGGTTAGCGCTGATAATTACAACAGCTATTCCCTTGTGAAGAACAGTCCTCAGGCAGCTCTCCCCAAAATGGCAGTGATAGAGGCTAAGATGCCTTCTGGACCCTGTCCTATTCCACACAGGGAATATTTTTATTTTACCACTCTACAGGGAATGTTTGCCCTGGGTTTTTTTCTTCTGCCTCATGTGTCCCATCTGTGCAGTTCGCTCATTAATTTAAGGGAAACCAAGAGGGAATTTTGACGCTCCTTCTGTCCACACTGTTCTTTCCTCTTCATTGCCCCAGTACCTGGCTTTTAGCAACAGAAAATGCCCCATCAGGGTCTTGGAGTTCCCCTTGAAGGGACCAGAGCTGCTGGCCGGGACCTGCCCGAGCAGGAATCACTCCCTTGCTGCATTAGGGCCTTCCCTCTGGAGCTCCCTGTTTGCTCCTTCCTCACAGCAGCTCTTTGTAGCTGCAGCTGCTGTGACCCCTCTGAGCAAACCCAACTGCTCCAACCGTGACGAGTGGCCGGGCTGGTAGGGACTGGGCTCTTCCACCCGTTACTGACACAACGGCACGTTTTGTTGTTTCTCAGACATCAGGAACACACTGATCTGCTGTGAAAAAACATGCTTTCCTGCGCTGAAAAGTGCAGCAAGGGAGAGCTTTCCATTCACTAAAGGCAGCCAATAGTCCAGTTTTTCCTGAAGAAAAGCCTTTTCTGGGACCTTCATGTGTGGCACTAAAGACATATGTCTAAGGGTGTCAGTGTGACACACAGAGTACCCGCCGTGGAGTCCACGTGTGTCAGACTTCAACCTCCGCATTAGCAACCTCTACTTCCTGAGCAAGATCAGAAAAAACAATTCCCAGTTTTGTCATTTTTCCAAACAGTGTCCGTATCACCTCTTAGCTGTACTGCCTTGCATTAATTTCTAGGAAAAGAGCTGCTTCCTGGGCTTCCAGGAGGGATGATATCTTCTGTTTAGTTCTAAGTTAGTTCTCAGTTTCCCTACTCTTAGCGTTCCCTAAAAGAACTATTAAATGTGGAAGAACTAATACACTTGGTTGTGCCTTTTGGTCAAATTCCAGGCCTTTTTAGATTCACCGTTTCCGCAACACCTTGTCCTGTACGCAGTTGTCGTTCCAGTTGCTCCTGCACTGTGATTTCTGCTCCTTCCCCAGTGTGTCGCTTCTGTGAGACTCTGCAATGGAAGCCCTTCCTTTTGCCCTCATGGAGCAGTTCTTGAGAAACTGTTTCTGAAACATCGTGAAAGAGATATTAAATGTAAACAACATTCCAACTGTTATTCAATCATGAAATTTAAACAGTGGAAAAGGATCATGTTGCACTCCTAATCCTTACCACGTGTTGGAAACACACCCTACCATTAGAGGCTTATTCTGTGTTCCCTATCATTACTATTGGAAATAAAGCCAACTTTTTATTCATAGTATATAAATTATAGCCAGTCTGGTAAAGCTGAGGCAAGTGAATTGTTTCTGATTCTGTGAATGAACATTAGTGCTTCTTTTCTGAGGGTTGCAAAAAAACAATATTGCTTTTCAAAAGAGTCTGTTTCTTATTAAGATGTAGAATACTCATTCTTCTCTTATCTGAGCTGCCCAACAGGCAGCACAATGTTCCTGACACCTTGGAGCTGTTTTATGTGAAGAAGAAAAGTGCATTAAGTGCTTACAGCATTATAAAGTCAAGGTCCTGGAAGATGCTAAGTAACAGATGTAGTCATCTGTGTGCCGGGAATTCGACTCCTTGCCCTTTTCAGCCAATGTCCATACCAGGATATGGGGACTGTGGGAAGAAATGAGAAGATCACACAAGATGGGTAATTACAGCCTTAAGCTGCTCTGACATTTTTGTTTTCCTGTCAAGTTTGGATTGACCAGTTTTCAGGTGAAGGGTGGGAAGGATGAGCTGGGCTCCGGACCTTCCCTTATCATCCCAGTAAGGACTGCCCAGCCTCATGGCTCTCGCCTCATGTCGCAGGTCCTTGCTACATTGCCAAGCCATGGTTTTGTCTGATAAACCTTGTTACGAAAAACAAGGTATAACCAGCAGAAACAGCAAAATGAAACTCTACCCATCAACACCGTCCTCTACTCATCAATAGGGAACAGCAGCCTCTACCCCGCAGACGCCTGTCTGGAAGATGCTCCCCACCCCATGAAGCTCAAAACACTTGTGCCCAAAGAGGGGCAGCCGACTCTGCTCTGCTCCCCATCAGCAGGGACAGGAGAAGCAGCAGCAACTGCATTTCTGCAACATTGCCATGTCCTTTTTGTTAATAGATCCGACTCTTGGATCAGACTCTTGCAGAGTGAATAATGCAGATGTTTGGCCTGCCCTCACCTAAACCATGATAATGTGAGCAGACACATGGTACCACTGTCATGGGAACTTACTTAAAAGCATTTAAAATATTCAGTGGAAGTCTATAACAAGCAGTGGTAGCGATTGACTGTACCAGCATATAAAGCTTTATCTTTATATTACTATTACTTACTATTTTATATTACTATTTATTAGGTTACTATTACTATTAGAAGTTTTATATTACTATTGGAAGAACATGCTTTTTATTTCAGTTGTGATCTAAATGCAGGGAGTAATAGGCTAAGGAATTACTTTCCAAAGCAAAGACTGTCCTTTAGGTGAATTCTTGTTGCCATCCTGTAGAATGGCAAAGCTGGAGCAGCTAGAGTAGAACATAACCCTCAAAGCACCGCTGCTGTTCCAGACATACTGAGACACCCATGAGACTCTGTGTAATATTTATTATGTGTGTGCCCAGAAACCTCTAGACTTCTCGTATGTCTTGACTGGTGTCTCAAAGGTATTTGAATAGTATTTAATATTTTCATCTCCACTCCTATCTGTGTATGTTAAATGGCTCTGGAAGTGGCTACTTTACAGACTGCCTCTAGCAGCCTCTTGCTCTTCCTGATCTAGTGATGTTGAATTCAACATTCTTTGAGGGAATGAGGGGGCAGGATACAGATCTGCAAGCAGCCCAGGGCTCCCCGATGCACCACGAGACTATCACAGCAGTACCTATGCTCTGCTCTTCATGGCATCTTAGACTGCCTCTATTTGGCTTTGGCATTTTTTGAGCATGGAGAGCATTTAATAAATCAGAAACAGCCACATGACAAAGACAACAAAGCCATACTTTCTGAAACAGGACTGTTCTTGTAAGCAGAACAACAGGAACGTGGTTTTCATGAATACTGAAAGACTCCATCAGATGAAATATTGATGGAAGCAGTGCGGCACGCAGGACTGCGCCATGTGCGTGACTCTACCCGACCCCAGCTCAGTGCCACTCCTGCAGGCAGCGGCTGATCTATCTCCGTTCTGCAGACACCCAAAGAAATTAATTATGTAAAGCTTTTGCACAATAAAGACTGAAAGAAGGATATGAAAAAATCATTTTAACCAAAGATGAAAAACCTCAAGCTATTTTCTCTTTTGTCCTTTTGACTTCCATCTTAATAGGCCAAAGGTCCTCCTGATCCAGGGTCACTAGAGCACCAATGCTAAGGCCTCCGAACCATCTCCCTGCATCTGAGATTGCCCAAAACTCCTGCAAACCCTGCTCCTTACTGACCGCAGCAGGTGGCTGTGTCTGCCATAGTGGCAACTCCGTAAGGGGGCAGGCACAAAGAGGCAGGAAAAGATGCACAGAAAGGGGGAAGACAAAGCTCGCACAAGAGAGCTCAGGCATTGATGGGAATATGGAGAAATTAAATAACATCAAAAACAAACACACACAGTTTTAAATATGTAACACAAAGCAGGAAGTGCCTTCTTCCCATCTCCAATAAAGCAGGCTGCAAGCCCACTCTGCCCAGCACTCTCAGGAAGGTTAAGCACTTTTCCAGAACTGCTTTGCAGATGGTCAGAGATCCTTCTTTGTAAGTCAGGAAAAAGGTATTAAACCTTTTATTTCTGAAAGGTGGTACAGGATGAAGAGTTATTAGGAGCAAATTAACGACCTCCTCCACCTTTCAAAATCATAGAATCATAGAATCATAGAATGCCTAAGGTTGGAAGGGACCTCTAGAGGTCATCTAGTCCAACCCCCCTGCACATGCAGGGTCACCTAGAGCACGTGGCACAGGGCTGCATCCAAGCGGGTCTTGAAGATCTCCAGAGAAGGAGACTCCACAACCTCTCTGGGCAGCCTGTTCCAGTGCTCTGTCACCCTCACCGTCAAGAAGTTCTTCCTTAAGTTCCCGTGGAACTTTTTATGCTTCAATTTATGGCCATTTCCTCTGGTTCTGTCAGTGACCACCAGTGAAAAGAGGCCAGCCCCATCTTCCTCATTGCCTCCCTTGAGGCACTTATAGACACAGATCAGGTCCCCTCTCAGCCTTCTCTTCTCCAGGCTGAACAAGCCCAGCTCCCGCAGCCTCTCCTCATAGGGCAGATGTTCCAGGCCCCTGATCATCCTTGTGGCCCTGCGCTGGACTCTCTCCAGTAGCTCCACATCCCTCTTGTACTGGGGGACCCAGAACTGGACACAGTGCTCCAGATGTGTCCTCACCAGGGCTGAGCAGAGGGGCAGGATCCCCTCCCTCAACCTGCTGGAGATGCTCCTCTTAATGCACCCCAGGATGCCATTGGCCTTCTTGGCCACGAGGGCACACTGCTGCCTCATGGTCAACCTATCGTCCACCATGACGCCCAGGTCCTTCTCAGCAGAGCTGCTCTCCAGCAGGTCGGTCCCCAGCCTGTACTGGTGTCTGGGGTTATTTCTCCCCAGGTGCAGGACCGTGCACTTGGCCTTGTTGAATTTCATGAGGCTTTTGACTACCCAGTTGTCTAGTCTGTCCAGGTCCCTCTGGATGGCAGCATAGCCCTCTGGAGTATCCGCTACTCCTCCCAGCTTCGTATCATCTGCAAACTTGCTGCGGGAGCACTCTGTGCCTTCATCCAGGTCGTTGATGAATAAATTGAATAGGACTGGACCAAGGACTGACCCCTGGGGGACTCCACTCAACACAGGCCTCCAACTGGACTCCGCACTGCTGATCACCACCCTCTGAGTTCTGCCATCTAGCCAGTTGCCAATCCACCTCACCGACCACTCATCCAGCCCACACCTCCGGAGCTTGTCCAGGAGGATGTTGTGAGGGACGATGTCAAAAGCCTTGGTGAAGTAAATGACTGTGTCCCAAAGAAGATATTTTTCTCCCCTCAAAATCATGTACCAGACTTATTTCTATGAGAATTAGCAATTTGATTTAAAAGGGCACACAACAACTAGGGTAGTTCTGACAGGAAGAGAAAAGAAATGCAAGATGAAAAACTTTAGCATTTCGTTTCTGCCAAGTAATACTTTAAGTCTTCGACTTCTCTTGTTGTGGAAGCTTATGTTGCTATTCATAAATATTACTATTTAAAGCTTACTGCTTTGTAGGGATTCTTAATTATCACACTTTGATCCTCTGCTCCTTTAATAGGCATAGGTCAAATCCTAACTGTGAAGTTCCAGATTAAACCTTGCAGTAAAGCAAGCATGGGCTATCTCCCCTTGGCATTTCTCTTTGTGAGCAAAATGGTACTAAAGAGCAAGGTTGGCATGGGTGGGGTACATGCAGTAAACCAAAACATATTTGTGAGACCCGGTATTTCACAAAACAAACTTGAAGCAAGAGGTGCAAGAAGTTTTTTTAATAGATAATAACTAGAACAAGCTCTTTATAAACAACCTTTTCAGTTTGAAGCAAAGTATGGTCATGGCATCAGAGGTGCTGACATTTTTGACATAAGACTGCACCAAATGGTCAAGGTGGGTCTGTGGATAACTGCAGTTCAAGCCGTGCGACACCACAAGCACAAGCCAAGGCTGCTCCGTGTGCAGGGCTTCTCCCACCTGGCCCTGCGTGGCAAGCTTGCAGCAGCCTCCTGCTTCTCTCCTACAGAGCACGTTGCACAACCCCAGCTCAGTTTGGCTTGGAGGTCTTACTACATGGTTACCATGGTCCCAGCTGCAGTATCTGCACCATGGGTGTTGCAGTGGAAAGAAACACAGAGCATGGGATGAATTAGAAGTGATGTGCACGGACCGTTAAAGAGTCTTATTTTCCCTTTCTCCTAGTTTTCTTTCTCTGGGGGCTACTGGGATGAACCCAGTAATGGCAGGATTAGGAGAACTTCAACTATGTTATAAAATTACTTGCATTAATGGAGTGAACCACGTAAACCAAGATACTTTATTCTACAGTGTATCTGTGCAAAGCTCACTCTTTTTTGTTTAAATCTCACTATTTGAGACATTGCTTTGACAGAGTGAGGTGCAGAAGGGCAGCTGAGAATAAAAGAGAATCATGTGATCTAAGGTCTTGAAGTCTAGGGAGTTTGTACAGTTTTTAACATGGTTGCCTTATGCTAATCTACATCAGCCAGGTGGGCCTCTCTATAAATAATTCCTCTTCACATTGTAGGTGTATGATTGTAACAAACTATAACAAAATAAGAAAAATATATATTCTTGGGACAATTCTGTTTTAGGGAAGTGTTACAAAAAAAATCTGGGATTTTAAGATTAAGAATCTGAAAAAAAAGTTAACATAGGGAAGATCCTCAACATTTTTCATGAACTTTTTAAACAGTGAAGCAAAAACTACTTCTAGTATTTCATACCATCAAATTTTAACTAATATCTAAGGAAAAGATAAAAAAAAAAAATCTTTTTGTGCAAGTTTCAATCACTTCAGCAAATCCAGCAACTTTCGATGTCAGGAAAAGATGCTTTTTTGAAGACTACGTTCCTGTCAGGTATTCTTCATTTCTAAGCAGAAGAGAACTGAATGCATTCTGAATGCTGAAAAAGTCAGTCACGTCTGTGAATTAAAGGGAATAAAGTAAACATCAATTTTTATCACCCTTCCATGTACCAGAAAGGCAGTTCAGATAAAAAATAGTTCATCTGGAAGATCACGCCCATGTAATGCTACATCATGTGCTGCTAGAAGGGACACACACAATTCAATTTTCAGATAGTTTCTTTTACTACAGTAAAGTCATCTTAAACATTTCCCCATGCAAAAACCTTGGAAGCCCACTGAGTGTTTCCCAAATACACAACACATCAGTTGGGGACAGGCAAACGACTCAAGGCAGCAACAGCCAGTATTTAGTGCTCAGGCTCTTCTTACTGGGTGAGGGAGACTGCAGTTATTCTGCTAGTAAAGAATACAACAATCAAATCTTGTACTACCGTAGCACACATTTTTATAGTTAGGATGTTTTGCAAGATGCTGGCTTTGTATGTATAACACCCTGCTCCATATCTTACAGAGTTCAAGTGAAAACCAGGCACTCACTGATGCAGGCACTCCAGCTCAGAAGGCAGGTCACAACCTACATAGACTCTGTTCTTCAGACTGTACTCTAGTAGTGCACAAAAACAGGGATCCTACAAGAAAAGATTCCACCGAGTAGCATGAGATAAATAATGGGGCACAGGAACGGAGAAAATTTTGAAGGATTTTTTTCATCTCAGAAACAGAACTCTGCAAACAGTACAAGCATGAAGGTACACGACAGGAAAATAAATATAGTTGCCTTAAGCTATTTGTGCTGTGTGTGGGTGGGGGAAGAGAAAACTTTCTATTCTGACCATTTCTGGAATACTGCTGTCCTCCTCCATATCCACAAGGACGGAGAACAGCTTCTCAGAAGGGAACATCTTATTTGTGCAAGAGACCACAGCTAACCCCAGGGGAGTAAGAAGCCTCAAGTTGAGCTCATCGAAGGAAGCTTTATCTAAACCCCACATTAGGTGCAAAAAATGCAGGGACCCCTTGACTCAGCAGCAAGTTGGCTTGCTTTCTGACTACCTTAATATCCAATGTAGATTTAATTCTTTTCCTGGCCCCATAACTGGAATATCCACCCCCTCACCCCACTTCAAGAATGGCAAGTATTCCCATTTTGCTTAACTGCTTGATACAGGTATGAAACACGCAGCACAAAATGCCTTTACGCTAAGAAGCACTATGGCCAAGTTCAAGGAGGGGACTAGTGACCTGGCAAGCTGTTATATTGACAGGCAGCTATCATTTATCTTCCTTCATTTTAAAAATGAAGTAACTACATTTTGTGAAGAAGTCTAATGGAGTAACAGGAGTCCAAGTTAGACCTGCGTAGGGATATTCAGAACATCCGTATCTGACTTGGAATGGTGGAGAATGGTAACAGTGAGGTGTTCCCAGGCACAAATCAGCCCTGAAATTCTCTTTCTGCCCGCAGTTCTGCCGCATGGGCGCGTAAACCATCCACATTCAGAGGAGCCAGCGGAGATCAGATACCCTCACATACTCCATCACATCACATAAACCCCAAATCATTTAACATGGCAAATACCAAATGCAGCTCAAAGATCCAAAAGACACTTACTTTTACAAGAACATGAGGATTTCCCACCACAATCAGCAAAGCTTTTGCCCTGGTAACTGCAACATTAAATCGCTTTGGGTTAGAGAGAAAGCCCAAACACCACTTCTCATCACAAAAGGAGCCTTCATTAGATCGGACCTAAAATTAAGTAAGGATAATTTTAGAAACAATAAGAAAGCAACTTACCTACTTATAGTGTAGGTTTAACATTATTTGATTATGGCAGAAAGCTAATGCTTAGTGTGAGCAACAGGCAGTTCAGCTTCATCATCCAACTTCCAATTCCCCCTGCTGGTTTTCCCATGAAAAGTCTGTCCTCCAGGAGCCTGGAACCACTACGGAAGTGGCAGGTGCTGCCTCTACTCTGGCATGCTTGCTGCTGAAGGGCTGTCCACTGTCATTTAAAAACACTACATGGCAACAATACTTCCTAATGAGAGGAAGCAGAGACCAAATCTATGTTTACTGTAAAGGCAGTGCCACAGTTGCAAGCCTTACAGGCCCTACGGCAGAGTCTGAATTCACAAGATGCCTTTTTGCAATGTTGTCAATAGCCTGGAACCTTGAGTTCGCTTAGAAAGAACTGCCCCTGAAGCAGTGTGGGCTATGACTACTGCATAATGTAACTGTTCATTTGTTTCCTCTATATTGGAGCCCAGCTTCATACTGATGCCAAACAAACGGCAGTAAAGGACTACTCAGCTTCTAGGCACAAGTTAGCACTGGTGACTGGGAAACTGCCAAATGAAGGCAATTAAGTGATGACACTCAGGCTAAGAGGAAAGGATATAAGAATCTACATCAGCTTCAGTAAGTCAAACAGCAATTACTTTTTATTATTATGATTTATACAGTTTTCTCTATAGTATTTAAAATGCAGTTTCCATTCTCCCTACGTACACTTAAGTAAAAGGTACATTATCTGCATGAAATCTCCATCTGTAAAATAAATAAGTATCTACAAAGACTTTTCTCTTTTTTAAAAGAGAAACAAACAAAAAAACTCCACTACATATCACAAAAGAACCAAAGGAATTTAGAGACTAATAAAAACTCGAAGTAGAACCGCAGCAGGATACGTACCGTGGATAAGATGATAACCAAGTACTCCTGCCCTTGGAACTCTTCTACTGAGCCAACTTTAATATCCTCCAAATCAATACTTCTTAGAAGAAATCTTATTTTTTCCACCTACCAGAAATACGTTTGAAGGAACTTCAAAACTGAAAATGCTTTAGGTACAAGTATGTGATTTAATGTATATACGTCACAGGGGAATGCCTGGTATTTTTGGGGGTTGGATGTAGCAAAGCAAATGTTTTCTTCAAACCATGAGAGGCTATTGGCGAGATTCTACCTAGGCTTAGCAGCTGCACAAGGCAAGAGCGAATTTGAAGCACCCTCCAGAAACAGGAATGAGCTAGAGTCATGTGCACTGCAGGGCACAGGAGGCTGCTGGCATGAGCGCATTACCAGCTGGAACGAGCTGGTAATGCGCTCGTTCCAGCTGGTAATGCGCTCCCCCTGGAGAGGGGATACTGAAGGCTTCAGGACATCTCCTCTCATGCCTGGGAAAGCCAAGGATTCCAGAGAGTGACTCCTCTCAGACCTGCATTCCCATCATAAAACGAAGCAGACATTCTGTGGAGCAAATTTACTATCCCTGCATCGGAGGCAGATGAACAACTTCACTGTATTTAAGGGCATTATCTGTTTTAGTGAGTGCAAGATACTTGGTCACACAAATGCTGTATAAATGTTTGAAAAATAAATAGCAAGCTTTAAACGTGGGCAGGTACACATGTCCAAAGAACAGAATCGGCAAGGGCAGAGCTCTCATCTGAAAGGAAGATTTCTTCCAAATGGATTTGTCTTTGCTCAACACCTCATGGTGTCTCCCCAGTTCATGGTATGCAAGGCCACAGATACTGCAAAGTGAACATCAAGAAAAACAATATCCATCCTGTTAAGAGCTTGTTAGGGAAGTCTAAGGAGATTTACCTCTATTTGAAAAGTGAAAGCACAAATCAAGTACCTCAGACTTGAATATAAACAATTCTTTAAGTAAATAAAAAATAAATCAAGCATTGCATTTGAAGTTTACATTCAGCATTGTTTATGGGTTCAAATATCAGCACAAGCTTCTACTGTAGACAGCTCGGAAGTCCTAACTCACGGAATCACAGCATGGTTGAGGTTGAAAGGGACCTCTAGAGATTATCTAGTCCAACCCCCCTGCTCCAGCAGGGACACTTAGAGCATGTGGTACAAGGTGGCATCCAGGCAGTTTGGAAGATCTCCAGAGAAGGAGACTCCACAGCCTCTCTGGGCAGCCTGTGCCAGAGCTCTGTCACCCTCATGGGAAATATTTTTTTTTAATCAAATTCTGGCAGTTCCTGTGCTTCGGTTTGTGGCTGTTGCGTCCTGTCTCTGGGCACCACTGAAAATAGCCCGTCTCTGTTATCTTGATACCCTTAAGATACTGTGTGCGTCGATCAGATCCCCTCTCAATCTTCTCCAGACTAAACAGGCCCAGCTCGTTTAGTCTTTCCTCTTAAGAGAGGTGCTCCAGTCCCTTAATCATCTTTGTCTCTGTGCTGGACCCTCTCTAGAAGCTCCACGTCCCTCTTGTCTGGGGAGCTCAGAACTGCACCCAGTACTCCAGGTGCAGCCTCACTTGAGCTGAGTAGGGGGGCAGGATCCCTTTTGGCAACACTCCTCCTCATGCAGGCCAGGATCCCACTGGCTAATTCCTTCAGCTTCCTCAAAGTCACAGAGTGATAAGCCACCTACTACACTTCCTTTCCATTTCACCCTTCAGTACCAACTGACTGACAGAACTGGACCACTAATTACATATATTGTATTTGTATCAACTGCAGATATTAGAGTGAGTTACACTATTTTTCCCTCCAGTAACTATAAAGTTTATATCTATCTCCAACTGCAAGAAGGTCTTTAACTAATCACTTGCTGATTTTTACAATCAAGCAAATCTGAGTACCATTACTGTCATCTTTCCCTAAGACAGACTTCAATGGAAACATCATTAATGGACTGATAAAACACTATGCAACATGGCATACTGTGAAGTTTGAGATATGTCTCCCTACCTTAACGAACCATAGCAGCTACATAAAACCACAGGATAAACACGGTAACTTTTAAGCCATTAGAAACCAGGCATACCTGCTTACGATAGGGCGCCATCACTCCGATATCAGCCACCGACACGGTGGTGTGGTCATTTTTAGCAAGGTAGCAGCAGTACCGCATCACCTGAACTGCTTCTGTCGGATTAAACCACGAGGGACTGTGACCTTCCCGTGTTTCACTGCCCTGCATTAGAGGACAGGAAATCAGAAGATAAAAAACAGGTATGACAAGTGACAATACAATTATACATCCCTAAGGATGGGTTTTGTAAGGGCATTCAATGCTGTGATATAATATTACCCCAAGTCTCTCTGCTATACATTATTCCCAACAAACATGTTCCACTAACAGTCTAAGTTTCTAACTTAAAAATTTCTAAGATGACAGCACTCTAAATGTGACACAGAAATCAGAGAACTATTTGGAAAAACAGGGGTTAGTAGCCTAGCACCTTGTTTCTGTGCCACACAGAAGATTCAAGAATCATGATTCTCCAGCAAAAGATAGATTGGATATTGTTTTACCAGTTTATTGGAAGACTAAAGAGAATGTTTTAACATCGTATATCTTCCTGTTTGCTTTCAGGCTAGATCCTCTAGCTGCTCTAATCCTACAGTTTTATAGCTTATATTCATCCCAACATGGGAAATTCATATCAAAAGACAATATAAAAACAGATGCCTGAAGCACCATTTTGATTAATTTATTCTGTTAAGAACTTAAATTTATAATCAAAATGTCTCTAAAATACAATGCAGTGGGGGTAGATGCTCAAGTTCCTAGGATACATTCAAAAAGTATGACTTCTGGATCATCTACTTTATTTTTAAATACGCAAAATGTATATATGTGAAGTTTAGACTAAAGAAAACTCTTGTCTACATCCGCCAATTTGCATCAGGCCTCATTATCCATAACTTAACTACATGAACATTTTACATACCCGTATTCCGTGAAAAATTAATGGAAAGCCCTTCCTAGGCAGTTTTTCCCAATGCAACAGAGAAGTTACTACGGAAGTGTCTGCACAAACTTCCAGCTCTTTATGATAAAACAATTTAGATGGCAAGGTAAGCAATGCAGAGTGCGATCTATAATTCTTCACAAGCTTTGTGATCTGCAAAGACAAAACCCCAAATCTGTAGCCGAAATGCACAATTATTCATTGGTCTTCATGGTACATGGCTCTAATGCAGAAAAAAATACACATAGAGGTTACTTTTGGAACAGCTTCTATGTGTCGTTTTATGTTAAATGTGGAAGCTATGCTGCTGCTGGAGAATTAAGTTACAAAGACGAAGCTACAGTAAGTCTAGCCAATGGTGATGAAAGAAGAGTTTGAGCCAGTATTTACAATTATGTGTTGTATCATATTTGACTTATTTTGCTTAAAATTAGAGAGCTTAAGAAAATAAAACCTAGGAACATAAGAAATAACGACAGGGAAGGGCTTTAACATGCTGAAGGGGCAGGTTTTTAAAGTATATATTTGAAATCCTTGAGCCTTCCTGGAAAAAAAAAAAAAAACAATGATCAAACTAGATTTACTACTATGCGTTAGGGAGTTAAGGAAACTGGTAACAGGAAGCACAGTTTCTTCTATG
The DNA here is from genome assembly GCA_013389825.1 of Crypturellus undulatus. NCBI lineage: Eukaryota > Metazoa > Chordata > Aves > Tinamiformes > Tinamidae > Crypturellus > Crypturellus undulatus. The sequence continues at coordinate 578,321 of VWPW01014083.1, read as the reverse complement.
CTTAATCTGAGGGAAGAACTAAACAAAACAAAAAACCCACCACACAAAAGATTTACTCACCAGCAAAGGATTGTACGATCCATAGGCACTAAAAGCATCTTCATCTCTCAGATACATAGATCGTGACATGAGTCTTTCCAGCAAGGACACATTTAATCCAAAAGCAACTGCAACTTCAGATTTTATTACTGGCCCTAACTGCTTTGGATCTCCAACAAGAACTATCTGTGTATGCAGTTAAGAAAAAATTGTATTAAAAATAGTGATTAAAAGTGTAGTTTCATGTTTTAGAACTAAAAGTCAATTTGTATTTTCTGCTTTCCTCCAAAGTGTTTTTGTGTGTGTGTGTGTGTGTGTGTGTGTGTGTGTGTGTGTGTGTGTGTGTGAAGGTGGTCTAGGCCCAGAATAAGCTCTAAATATTTGTTATTGCATTAACATAAAATATTTCATTTTTACATATTCAGTGATATGAATCCTGTACTACCAAAGTAGACTTAAGATGCAAGTCAACTATTTTTAAATGTGGGAAATGGATGCTGTGCCTAGAATGTAAAAAATAATTTAATAAAATCATGTATTAAGAGAATCCATTACAAGCACTCATTGTCATGCTCATTACCAAGAAATGAGAGTTTGCATTGTAGATTATGAAGTAATTAGAAATCATTTGACATAGTTCATGATGATAAAAAAGTCAAAAATTTTATGCTTTCAGAAGATGATGCTAAGAGAAATACCTGTCCATTAGCTTCTGAAATCAACCCAAGAGGAATCAGACTCTCTGGTTCACTTGCTTGCCCTGCCTCGTCCAAAATTACATGTGTGAAGTGTCCAAGCCTAGGGTTAAAACAACATGACCCAAAAAGGGCTGTTTTCAGATTATTTCATTCTGCCACCCCGTGGTTGGCCTCAGCAATTACACAGACCTCTTGGCTCAAGCCAAGTCGTATTGCACCAATACAACTCCACATAAAGTTTCAGCACAAAAGTTAGCAGAAGTAACCTAGTAGGTTTAAGCCCTTATCCGTGATTTCTTTTACATACTCTGATATACACAACCCCGTTCATCTTAATAACCTTGCTGAAACAAAACATTTTAATGACATTTAGAGGATTCCTCCTTGTTCTCAGTTTCCTCTGGCTATTTAATTGGAATAATGCACTCAGTTTGGCATGGATAATCCCTTAGACTCCTGTTAGTGCAAAACCATGTGTGCAAATTAGATTTCAAAAGTGCCATTTTATGCAGTTAAAACCATAAGCATATGAGAATCTTTAGTTAACAGCACTTTACATTATTCATTTTTATAGCTAGTGAAGGTGATTTGATGAAAAGCTAAGTACAATATGATTTCAGCATGAACAAAAACGCTTTTAGGCCTACACTAATCAAATTTTAAGAATTTTAAGAAATTTAAGAAATTTTAATGTTTTTCAAGATGATTCTTCAACTTATTATAGAGGAAGTCTCAGCTGAAATATTAGTAAAACCAAGGATTTCAGTAAGAAGCTATCCAGACTCAGCAGTGTATAAACAGAGGCACATTCAAAAAAACAGTATTAAAACAGCTTAATTTAGAGTATGGAGGAAGTCTCATCTAGATATTACAAAATCTGAAGTTTATATCTCAGCAGTATTCATATATAATGTACTGTACCGTGTTCCAGTTTGATAAAACAGCCCTGCACTGCTGCATGTTGTAATTATTATCCTGAACCATAATGCTTTCCAAATATCTTCGCCATCTTTGCAGTAAGGCTTCACTATATCATCAATTTGCTGCAGAAACAGTAACAACAAAGAATTTTGTATAGTAAGATGCCACTCAAACTAAACATTTTCATATGAATCAAAAAACTGACTACTAAAAGCTTCATTCTAGAAGTTAAAAAACACTTAGGTTTGAGGTTTGGACTCATTCATTCACTGAAATGAATTCTTCACAAATTTGCCTGAATAAAATAGTGTGTATTTCACAGCATAATAGAATCATTTCCTTCATTTTAAGGACAAAATTAAACATCTATGTATATGCACACAGAGGCATGCAATTTGGATGCAAAATAATAGTCCTACTTGTTCACTTTTGTGGGTGTCCCCCCCCCCCCCCCCCCCTTAAAGGGGGAAAAAAAAAGTAGTTAGTAGTCTTAATTTGGAGAGGTAAAGGCTTGACTTGAATAGCAGATTTCGGGATTGTTTCACAATTGAAAGAATTTTATCACATTAAAAGTCTCCACTGACACATCATATGCTAACTAGTAGAGTTGAGTTAAGCACCAAGAAATAGCTCAGATTCTAGGCTTATACAGCTGCAATACAAGCTATGATGAACAGTTTCCAGTGCATTCCTCTGGATCCTAAACAAGGATCATTAGCCTAAGAAACAGCAACCGCATATTATTAAAATGGTATATTAAAATCAACATGTGAAAATAGTAATATTAACTACAGTTATTGTATCTGTATAGTTACCTCTGGAGACCTGCAGCTCGCATTAACTCGGACCATGGTTCCTGGTTTTAACAGATGGCTTTCGTGTAGCCGCAAGCAAATTAGATCTGTTGCAGTATTTGATGGTGCACAGACCAAAATTCGGCTGTCAGGCAAAGTATAATGTATCTACATTTAAGATGACAATTACAGAAAAGGATATTTAGATAAGTAGCCAAGCAATAACTCAAACATACTTTCCCATAATTTTTTTTATAACTATTGAATATAAAATTCAGAAGAGTTTTGAATACACGATTCACCTCTCTGCAGTTCAAGAGCAACAATCCTGAGAGTTAAGACTGTTCAGAATTTGAAAGCTGAGTGTTCTCAACTGAAAATTCACAGTCAGCATATCAAAATATATCTGTGCTTCATAAACCTACTATGCAGCACTGGAATCACTGGTTAGATACTATTTACTACAGCTTTAAAAAAACGTAAAAATATGAAGCTTTGAAAATAAGTCATTTTGAAGTTTGTTAACAAATTTATACCTACATCTTTTCTCTTTCACTGCATTATAAAGAACTATTTTGAAAAGGAATATTTCAAAGACCCTTTGTATCTGGAAGCAAATCATAATTGTACTCACTTTCCTTGAATTACTTTAAGTGTTTAATATTGAAAGGATGATTGATTTGTCTTCCGCTATTACCTGTAAAATAGCTTCAACTATTGTTAATGTTTTTCCTGTTCCTGGTGGTCCAAAAAGGACATAAGGAGTTGGACGGCATTCACCAGTCAGGATCCTTTTCACTGCCAGTTTCTGGTGCTCGTTCAGCAGAGGATTGAAAAAGTGGCCAGGTGCCTGCTTAAGTGTCATAGTTTCACTGACTGAAGTCCAGTAAAAAAAGCATACATTAAAACCACACAAAAACATTTTTAACATACATACATTAATGCAATTTAGGCTGACATCATAAGCAGCTCCATTTTCAAGCAGTAACATTTTATGAAGCCCGCCCCCCATTCCTATTTCATGAAACAGCATATAGAAGATACCCATTAAGATTTCAAAAGTGTATTGTATCTTTTACAAAAATCAAAGGACAGAAAAGGACTGCAATAATATATCAAAACATCCTATAAAACTGTATACAGTAAACTAACCCACCCTTGTTTTTCCTAGATTAGATAAAAACTTCTGAGGGATAATAGGAGTACTAGTGACAAATGGTAGATAAGAAAACTGTTCCCGTTTCATTTAGATGCATTTTAGCTTAATAGGAGAGTACTTTACCAATCCTTCTACAGAAGTGCTTCAGGTATTCCCAAATCATTAACAGATTCTGTTAAAATTGTGATAAAAGTCACTCTACCAAATGAAGTACCAATATTAAGTCACACTTTCCAGACAAGCATATAAATGACCTGCACTTTCCGAAACCTTTGTTTTTAGTATATTTAGAAAAATAACTACCCCAAAAATCCATCGCACGAATAAATAAGATACTTTGTGTGACGATTCCTGTCTCTTGATAAAGTACTTCCTGTGTAAAGTACAGATAATTTACTGACCACAAAAATATTACACTGGCTGTCCACTGAACTGAAGGTGTTTCTACGCCGGAAGTTTCCTGCCAGGAAAATTCTACAGTTTCTTAAAAAGGTACAGTTGGAGGGCATCTAAAAGCACCTAATCAGCTCTGATTTACTATAAACATGAGCTTAAATATACTTAAATATAAAGAAGTATTAAAATATACCAAGTTGACTTTTTTCAGGTAGAACTGTCACCACATCTGGTACAGTCATTTCCCTTGACGTCATGCATTTTGTCTGTTTGTTCTGTAGATTTTTGACCTGAAAATATCATCAAGCTAAGGTAAACCTTAAGATGACATGTAACTATCTTCACTAATACCTTAAAAGTTGTTGGGTTTTTATTTTTGCAAATAAAAGGTAATGCTATCTCATTATATATGGTATCTATCATATATATGGTACCGGAAAGAGATGAAGATGAAATAGAGAAGAAAAGGATACCAAGAGCTCCCAATTTAAAGTTTCTGAAACAGGTTCAGGTGAGTTCTGCCAGGGGGAGAAAACTCTGAGCTAGGTACCTCAGTTTTCTTAATACTACTGATGCTAATTCAACAAAGTGACTAGTGGTTGGTTTCTCCTTCTTGCTTGATGGCCAAACATACCATCCAGGAATGTCTGCTGCTTGCCCAGACTCATGATGTCTTGGAAAGGCTGCAAGGCCTAACTGCCCTTCTGATTACTTCTGTTGTTCATCCACGTGGGTATTACTAACAGCTCGAGTAAAGCAAGACCTCGAGGTAAGATACAGCTCTAGGACAGGTACGAGGGGTCCAGGCAATGCTCTCCTTCGAGGTTGGAAAGGGAGTTCAGCAGAAACAGTCAATGGGCTATGCCACGGAGCAGACCTTGCAAAACCAGCCTATATTTCTTTCTATGACTGTGACTGATCAGTCAGGCAAACAAAACCCAGGAGCTGTAGTCACTCCTCGACTACACTGACTTCAGCAGGGTTTTTGACATGGTGTACTGACCATGACATTATCATTTGTGAGTTGAGGAACAAACTGCTAGATAAGTTAGAAAATTGACTTAACTACTGAATCATTTAGATACTCTACTGGAAACTGGTCACAGATTGAGCATCCCAGGTTGCTTCTGGAGGTATTTATCTTTCCTCAGTGAATGGAATAAGACTCATACCATTACCAAATTTGCAGACAACACAAAAGCAGAAGTCACGCTGAAATGCCTGATGACCTATCATTAATCCCTAGAGACCATGAGAGACTTGACAACTGAGTCAATGAATTTCACAAGTCTTCTTCTAAGGAGAAGTAAAATGGAAAAGCTGCGTGAAATCAATATAGTTTGGGTATTCCCTGGCCACACATTAATTCCCACACCCTTTTCAGGGCCCAGTGCTACTGTGGATACTAGAATTGTGTATGCGCCCACAGCACGTTCACAGGATGAGCTGGACAGGTTGAGACTTTGGCTTTTTTAATTTGGCAAGGAGAAGTTAAAAAGGCAGCCTCATTAATCATATACATCAACTTAAATAGAAGTTACAAAAAAACAACAGCACCAAACCTTTCTTAGTGGCAGCATACAATATAATAAGGAGTAATACCCCGAAGTTTCATCTGGAAAATTTAGAGTGGAGGTTTAAACAAGAAATGGGGAAGGCCAGGAATCAACAGGAGGGCAGTTAGAGTGAAGCAGTGGCACAGGTCATCCAGGAATAGTGGGATCTCCATCTTTGGAGCGGTAGCTTAATCATCTTCACTTGTCATAGGTTCCCCTCTCTCTGCCCCAGCAGAAAACAAATACTTCCACCATCAGAAAGCAGAACACAACTTTGATTTTCAATGCCTTATTACAGGAGTAACAATAGCTACCAGAGTAGTTATCTTACTAATCTGTAAGTATTAAATGCTCTAAGTATTTCAAGAAACATTTACCTTACTTTCCTGTTTGAAACCTTGTTCAAGGCTATCATCAACAACAGAATATTCTGCTTGTGGTGACTGTAAAAGGAGCTTTTCTGGAAACAACACTTTAAATTTAGAAGGAAAAGAGAAATAAATGTGAAAACCACATAAGTATTTTATACCTGATAATTATATTGCTGCTGATACATTGGCTTCCTCTGAGTTGCTAAATAGGTCTGTATGAACCATGTATTAGTGGGAAAGATCTGTGTACAGATCTTCACTGTAAGTGTACAATCCATTTAATGGAATTAGTTCATTTTAATGTATCTTGAGGTAACCAGAAACACTGGCCTTTCACATAATATTCTGACAATGGTAGAAATACATTGCTTATTAGTTCAAGCTGCTCATAAAAAAGCCCTCTTGTGACAGAAAACAGATGGAATGGTTCCAGTAACACATACACTGGACCTAGGAGTTACTTTTCAAAAGAACAAAATCTCGCCATTTATGAGGAAGCCTCTCTAAAACCAGACTACAATGCATTCTTCTCAGTACGATTCAGGAAGAATCACTACTCAGATGTGAAAGGAAACAAAAATAGAGAGACTCCCTGCAACCAACCACCTCTAGTTTAAATTTAATTAACATACCTTTTTCACCCAGATATACAGCTTGTTCAACTGCCAACTGGCATCGCCTACTGGTAATCCTGTTATTAGAATAGTGATTTGTGGATTAGAGAAAAAGCTTGCTTGTTCATAGCAAAAGCTTTTGATTAACATTTCTGCAACATTTTTAATATTTAAATGTTCCTATATAAGATTCTTTTATTGTTATACATATGCCTGTATATGTTCATAGAAAATACTGAATGGCTTGTATATATATGCTGTTGTGTTTTATGGAAATCTATCTCCACTTTGTCTCAGAGGAGAGCTAGAGAATCTTGTTCTCTAGAATTGTTTCAAACAAGTTTCATGCAGAGCTAGTTTTACAGAGAAGACTAAGCAATTAAATACAGATAATAGTCCATAAATGAAATATGTTGTTAGCATAAAAAAATAGGTGGCTAACAGTAGCAACCTTTCATAATCTTGCAGCCATATTGGCATTTTTTTTTTCTTTCTCCAGAAATCACCTACTTCACTTCCTGGCACTGGAACAAACATTTATACATTAAAAAGGAGATACAAGACACAAGTTCTTTCATAAAAGACTGTAAATGTAGTTACTATGTCAACGCACGTAGCAAGAAAGCTGTGTTGGGAGAGAAAGATAAAAGAATTAGTACCAAAAAAAAAAAAAAAAAAAATTGTTCTGTCTATACCCATTCAGAAATCTGTAAAAATACCTAGAATGAACAAATTCCACATCCATGGGTTCCGAGCTGTAAGTCTGTTCAAAGTCTGGATGAAGTTTAAGAGTAACATCTTCATTATGAATCTGTTGCAAAGATTAAAAAAAAAACAACAAAAAAACAAGTCAATTTATAGGGGCATTCAGTAATTTACGGAAGCATCTTTGAAAACATCAAAAAAATAACCAAATTCACACAAAACTACTATTAATATATTACATATTTAAACTATGCTTGCAGCGCTTTCAGAGCAGATAAAAGTTATTATCTATAGAGAAAAGAAAAGCTGAAAAAGTCTTAAAAACAAAACCACCACAACCATAGTTCATAATTAAAACAAACAAACAAACAAAAAAACCCTACCCACTCTAGAGCATAGATAAAACAACAGCAAAAACAAAGCCAAACAAAAACCCCACCACATAACAGCTTAATAAAACAAAACAAACCTCATACAACCCCAGTGTGGCCTCTGCGAACTGCTGCTCCCCTTCAGAACCCCAGTGATCACAGTATCTCCCAACAGGAGACGCAGTTACTTACCTCCGTAATATAGGCTACATACTCTACTACATGCTCACAGTAGATCTGACTTTTCAGTATCACCTTATCACCTAAGCAAAGTTAAAAGACAACATACAGTTACAACAAATAGTTAAATTCTCACTGCAACATTTTTTTTTTTTTCCCCACTGCAACACTTTTTTCTCTTTTTCATGTGCATGGTTAAGCTAGGATTTGCAAGACATCAAGTAAACTTTAGTAAAGTATACCCCTATCCATGAGTAAATTAGCACTTCATTTAGACTCTAGTTCTGAACTGGAATGTGAATTATGCAATATGTTTCCAAAGTACCTAGTATGGAGGCCGTCTGATTTTGAACACTTACCAAAATAATATCCTGTAAATCATAATATTTGAGATCCTAAATTCAATTTCAAATTCTTTCTTTGCTTTTAGTTTTGAAACACATCTTGCCTCCTAGTCATTACCACACCGCACAGCTTGATTTTATTTTTTTCACTTTTTATGAAAAAAATCTGAAGACCTCAGGACAGTATTGCAGACACATTCAGTGCTTCCTCACACAGCCAGCCAGCAAGACACCAGTGAAACAGTTAACATTTTCCATAGTTTGGATTAATTTTGTGTTCAAATACGTGACAGACTGCTTTAACAAGCAGTAACACTGCTGTTACTGCAGTTTGTATTGCACTTAAGATACCAATCAAGATGCTATTTAGCTTCATTTCACACTAATCATTACCTATGTTCAAGGAGGGTCTGCCTTCTTCCACTCCTGGTACTTCCAAAACCAAAGAGCTCCCATTCCTTTTCAAAGTAATCCCGCTCATGCTATAGTCTTTTATTTCCATTTCTGCATGGATTTCTTCAAGCCACAAGAGAGTAGAGAAGTTTGCTTTATAATTATCTAGATTAAGATGCTGAAAAATAAAGTGTCATGTGTTACAACTGTATCTTCTACTCAGATACAGGCCCCACATGTTCTACCAAACAGCTCTTTAGATAGACTGCACAGCAACCATCTCATTAAGGTACCAAAATGCAGTTATCCATCAGCCAGCTAAACTTTTAAACTCCTATTGTGCTCAGAATTTGCAGGATTCATATGGACTTTGGAGACCAGACATAACAGCCAGCAGTCGTATGAAGAATTAACCAGGTCTCCCCCTGACTACCAGGAGAGTTTCAGCACTTAGATGCAGGGGCCAGTCTGTAATCTGAATTCTGTGCTCAGCAATCACAGAATATAGAAAAACTAAGTAGGCTGGGCAGACATGGGTCAACGGCTGAAATCACATCAGCCTCTGGGTGTCTCATGCTTATGATTTATGACAGACCTGAAAGTACCTAAACTTTCTCCCTCACAGCTTAATGCATTTTGCTGAACACATTCTCCAGAAACATAGCACTATCTAAACAATGGCTAGCAAAGAAAAACAAGATAGAACAAAAACACCCCATAGAGGATCATTGCCCTGCTAACTCACTGCAAACACCTCAGTTCTATTTTTGGCAAGATGTTCACAAGAAAGCATTTGGCCATTACCTTTTATTTGACCCTAGTCCTAGGTAAAGTGAGTGGCTGCAATGTCTTCTACTAGGAATCAAAACCTACTGCTCTGGAGAAAGAATCACTAATATTTTATTAGACTTCTGATCCTCTTGTTATATATTCTGAAATTTCTGGATATATATACTTGCAGGAAGAATCTGTGCAAGCTGTGAATTACACTCGAGCATGAACAAAACAACAATTTCAGTAACTCTTTCATGGAGGATAAAGCAGGACTACAGTTATAATACCAAACACTTTCTGAGAATGCCTAAATAATGACTTTGTTTACTATGCTGTATTATTGTTCTTCAGTGTATTTGCAATTCCTTTCATTTTTTCCACATTTAACCTTTTGCATTCACAAAACTTTGGATTCTGTTAAGGGATATAGATTAAAACATGAATCTTCTTGGTTTTATTACTTTAGTTTCTGTTATACTTAAAGCTATATCTTTTGTTAAATTGAGGCCAGTATGAATGCAACACCTACATAAAGTATGTTCTCTTATAAAACTGCAAGCTTGCATACCTCTGCAAGGAGGGGTTGAAAAGTCAGTATGTCCAACTTCTGCTCCACACACTTTCTTAATCCATCTGGTATAGTATAATGTGGAAGAAAGCTTGGCAACTGCCTTCTGCAATTTCTAAAACAAAAGAAACATGTCATGTCATTTAGCATTCTCAACTTGTATGTGCTGAGCACCTAATTAGCAAGCCCTACCACCAAGGATATTAAAAGACACGCTAAACCTCCTAACAGTTAGCAACTTGCTGCACAGACGAAAGTGAAATGCTGTAGTTACAGATTACTTCAAAACATCATGTACTCTGCTATATGCAGTTTAGAGATATTTTTATAACTAAGTAAATACTATATGTACTGTGAAAGTTCACTTGCAAAAAAAAAGTTCTTTCAAATGAGAGATGTTCCTGTTCACAAAACTGGTGAATCAGATACAGCTGTGAAGTTGCTTGAGAAGTTACTTAAGAAATTACTCTCAGAAAATGCTTTCTTTTTAAAGTGACATTAACAACTGTTATTTGTAGCACTGCAGAATAATCTAGCTCTAAAAAGTTTATCCTGCATTACACAGTGGAAAGAGTTCCTATACAAAAAGGTCTATAAATAAATTCTTAGATAAAGGAAAAAAAAAAAAAAAAAAAAAAAAACAAAAANCACACAACAAAAAAGCCACTTTGTCAGTAAAGTCCGCAGTTACTATTTTGTTTATAATGTATGTATATTATGTACAAAGACTCCCATTTTGCATTTCCTTTGCATTACAGAACAGGCATTTATTAATACTGTGTTTAGCATTTTATGTTTAATATTTAACGTGTTTACATATTAATTGTGTTTAGCACTGCTAACATTTTTGGCTCTAGTTCACAGTACCTTCTGTAGTTAGTTGCAACCACTGTTGTCTTTTGCTGAGATACTGAGACAATATTAGGCTTTCTTGGAGAAAATGGTTCCACAGGTGCTAATTTTGATTCTTCTTCACTTATTACAGTGGTTTCAATATAGCGTCCAATAACAAAGTCAGAAAAAACAAGCAACAGGAGCTCCTTATTGTATCCAGGGTTTCTTCAAGCAAGCAGAAGGTAGGCTCTTAAAACCACGATATTCACACTTCCTAACATGACCTACTCAGCCTGAATCCAGTCTGGTTTTATCTACAGCACATTGGCTCAGTACTTAAACATTTTCAGGATCTACAGTCTCCTAAGTGCAGAAGTCAGCAATTACTTGTTAAATCTTCATGCTACATTTTATGGAGTTATATGGATCATTTTGTACTATTAGAAGTTTCTCAGATTTTGTGATATTTACAGTTCTACAGTGATAGAAATTGTTCATTATATACATGCCTTTCTCTGCAAAGGCAGGCTCTGCCTAGAGTTTACCTTTGAAACTGGAGCTACATAATTCTCCTACATGAATTTCAACCCTCTGTGTCACCACTTAAAATGAAACAGAAGTAATCTGAAAATTGCTCTGAAGAATGGAGGAAAAAAAAAAAAAAAAAAGCTTTTCCCTGTCCCATCTTTAAACAATGATGATAAGGATCAACAGATGTGGTACGAAGAGTTTGTGGGGCTACAGCTTCAAGTACCCAGAAGGATATGAAAGAAAGCTTTCCAGCACAAGGTTCCTCCTTGAAATCTGAAGAGGGTCACAAAAATCAATGCCAAATCTTTTCATTTCTTAAATGACTTATATACTTTGTACAGCCAAGTACTTTTGTTTTTCAAGGCTTTTCTAAGATCTGAAAGCTCTTCCCTCTATGAACAACACTTTGATGGAAGGAAGCATTTTTTTTCCCCCTCAGCACAGCTGACTGGCATTCAGCATCACAGGACAGAGAAGTTAAGAAATCTGGACAGGGACTTGATTTCAGGCTAGCGAGACTGAAAGAAATATTAGATAGAACAGAAATCTCCACCAAATCTACACCAACTATACTGCTCACAGAGCAACTGCTTTTCCAAATAGAATACAACCAGCTGCAGCTATTTTCTTCATCTTTCAATTTCTACCAGAATTAACTACTCTCACTGTATTTCTTCAATACTATTGCTACCATTTTCTTGGGACAACAAAATATTGAAAAGGTTAACTACTTTCAAGCTCTAGTAATGTATCTCTACATAATTTGCTCATGTATGCTTAATATTACACCAAAGGGGAACTGTGGCACGAATCAAGGAAGTATTGAATCAGTTTTTAAGATTTATTCCCATTATGCTAGTCAGAACAAATAAACACTTACGTGGCAGTGCATACAACCTCTATAAATGTTTTTCCACCTGGCGGTATGACAGTTTCTCCAGTAGTAACAGCCTCATTTATCAACTCTTCTTTTGCATTTTCTCTTTGCTCATTTACCCCATTATGTAGATTTTCATTGTCTCCCAGGGAAAAATTTTCCTTTTTCCTTGATAAATTGTGATCCTGAGAATTATTTTCTTCTGTAGTAGACAGATTACGACAGTTCTGTCATCACAATTGCTATAGCTAGCACAGGCAAGTTTCCTCAAGAGAAGCAAAAAACCAAACCAAAACAAACAAACCCCCAAAACACTCACAAGGCTTCTGATGAGTTAAAACGCTCAGTATTGCCGTATTCAAATGTTAAAACATTACTCTACCTGGAATGATTTCATTCTTCGCAACAGATGCATTATTCAATGACTCATGTGTTGTTCCTCTGCTGTCGCTATATGGATTAATTGCGGCTTTTAAGACTTTCTGTTGATTTATTGGAAGAGATGACAGATATGCTGCTGAATTGTTCTGGCATCTTTGAGGAATCTGAAAACTGAATTGCTTGTCTTTTACCCATCCAGCTAGTCTGCAGCTGATTAAGGACTGCGGTATACTCCCTATATTCCTGTAAGCAGTAATGGAGTTAATTATATAATTAAATGCATAGTTAATGTTCTGGGGAAGCATAATCCTACCTGGAGCAAAATACAACAGTCAACAGTAGGTGGGTTCACCACTATTTTTTTCAGAAAGAAATTGAGAAAGTTTTAACTGGGGAGAATGAAAACCTCTACTAGATGTTAATACTTACAGACCATGTCAATTACCATAGAAAGCACCACAAAAGAAACAACATTAAGTATACAGAAATATAAGGTATTAAACCAAACCAAACACAGCAACAAGAAAACACTTCTAATTTAACATTCATCATATGAAGCCATTCAGGTCCAATGTCTCTATGCCCAGAAGCTGAAGAACAAAACAACTCCCCTCCCACCCTCTCCCAAAACAAATAAACAAAACAAGCAAAAATGGTCTGCTTTTAGTGTGCAAGTATACAGCAGTCTCCTTGCTGTAAGACTTGGTCAGCCCCACAGATCTGTAGCTTAATTTAAACATACCCACACAAATAAAAGCATTTATTAGTCCTCAACCCAGAAAGGATTTATCAGAAGTGAAACAAGAGAACCTTAGAGCACTACCTGCAAGATATCTGCTCATTACACGCCTGACACAAAACCCTCCTTAATTCCATTTTTTGGGGGTTGCTCAAAGGTTATAAACCAAAAGGACCAATATGGGAGGCTTCTGTATGAAAAACAGGTGCACAGACTACAGCACGGTGGAAAGACACAAAGCTTAAACAACTGAAAGGGCTTACTCTATCCAAATGATCATGCTTTTAGTTTCCCCCTGCTTCAGAGTTCCAAAATTAGTCATTCTTGATACCTCCAGTCCTCCTTTGTCTTTCATTAGGTTTTCATAAGGCTCATTCAGATTCACTCCATTAGAGTGAGATAGTCTGTAGGAAGACAGAATTATATACAGTGATTTTGAAACGCAGACTCAAGAAATATCTTTGATTCAGCACAAGTTTGCAAATTACTAGACTAAAACATTGTCCCAGTATTTAAGATGAAATAGGTAAGATAGAATGCTCAGCTACATGTATATTTCCAGAACCATTCAGTTACCTTTACTAGCTTAGGCAGAAATTGAAAAACAAGCTTTTCGGCAGCAGCACAATAAGCCAGGGCCAATGATTATAAGATTAAAACAATTCAGCTAGCTGGTCTTTGCTACGAACTGAGCCAAATGGCACAAAAAGCACGCAGTCCTGTAGGTCTTTTTTCAGAGCTGAACCAAAACACAACAGCTAGGTACTTAGCAAGAGCCCTACTTAGTACTGGATCTTACGAGATGAGTAGACTGGAGAATGCTGGCTAATTTCTGTTTTCTAATGTTTGAGCAGGTACCCAAAGCACCTGTTTATCACCTTTCCTGCCTATGGCTACAGTCTGAAGCCATAACTTCAGATAAGTGAAAAGAGCTGAAAAGCAAGACACTACTGTACATACTGCTGACAAAAAGAATGTTACCAAACTGAAGTCACACTCTTCCTTGAGGCAGTGACTGTGGCCAAACACTCAGTCACAGCTACCTAAAGAACACTGCAATTAATAAGCTACTCAGATAATGTAATGGCACTCCAACACTTCAAAACAGTTTAAAAATTTCTCCAGTATTTACATGCCTTAAGTACTCCTTAATTACTTGAGGTAAAAACCATGCCAGAGCTTACTCTGAAAGCCCACTAGGTGTCTCCCACTGCAGTTTACCTTGCCTCAAGTTTTGATAGGCTAGGAAATACAATAGAATTGAGAAAAGCACAAGGCCGAACTTTTATGATTTGATTTCAGTAATAGGTTAGCCACAAAAAAAAAAAAAAAAAAAGATTAAAAATAGGTCCAAATGGAAACACAGATGAACAAATTGTACAGTTGTGTAAAAGGGAAAACCTGAAGCTCAAGTAAAGTTCTGTACTGTACTTGCCACTATACATAATTTTCATTATTGAAGCACCGTTTCATAACAGCTCACTGCTCAAGAGCTTTACTCGAGATGTCTTTTGCAGTCCTGAAAGGCCATTCAATTTCTGGCGTGGTAGGTAGCAAAGAAAGGCACAGGTAGCTATACCAAAATGACTCCCGACAAGATTGTTCTGACCTGCTTCTAAACTACAGAGATAATTCCGTAGCAGCCTTTCAAATTCCAACACAACAGAACCTCTTTCAGTATTTCTCCTTCCAATGAAAAGGAATCAGGTTAGGCATTGAACAAAAAGATCCATGTACTGCCTTTAGCCATCTTTCCCACTATTGAACAGGGCAAGTCCCCCCAAAGGTTATGGTTTCCAGATATGTGAATATCCTGTGAATATGTGAATGTCCTGCTCTTTTAGACTCTCCCTACCACTTTTTGGAGGGGAGGTGTGAGGGAGCATGCTTTTTCCCCCAGACTATTTCTTCCAATGTTGTTCCTCCTTATACCAAATTAGCCATCCAAAGTACTTGCAGAACCTCTCAATTTGATTATATTTGCAAACCTAGCAAATCTCTATTATTTCAAATCATTAAACTATTCTGTTTAGGACAGATCTGATCTGAAGAATCACTCAGTATTTTGCTCCTGAAAAACTACAGCAAAGTGGATTACAGGAAACATTCATTTCACACCCATTCCACTACAACAATTTGGTTAAGTTTTCATGCAGTAAAGTTCTCGCTAGCAGAATAGCAGATTAGAAAAAGCACAAATTATCAGAGGCTTAGCTTTTTTCTAATAAAAATGCAAAATTCCTTCCTTGCTCCATCACTGAACTCCATTGATGCTGGCCTTGCTTTTCTAGGGAGTATGGATGCTCCCACCTCCCCAAAAGGACAGAAAAAAAAAAAAACAGGAGTCGAACATATTGCTCTATAATGTTCGCAATTACTTGTCTTGCTTTCTAGTAAGTGCAGAGCACTGGAATACCGTATTACTTAATACAGACTACAAGCTTTACCTGTATAACTACAATTCATCTCTAGTTTTTAGCAAGTAGAAAGAGAACAAGAGAATGAATGTTACCCATTATGATCGACAGGAGTCAAACAGAGAGCTCTCCAAATATAACACGACTGATTACTTTCCACCACAATCACATTCACTAGGTCATGTACACAAGGCGAATAACCATCAGGAAGCCTCACTGAATCCAAAGTGAAAAATATACTCTCATCTATTGCACCATTTCTTCCACAGATGCTGGAAATACGAACCTGTAACAATTTAATAGTCTTACTTAAGGTAAAAGGCCTACTAGAATTACGCTGTGTTCTGCAGCAGTCATTGTACTATTATGCATTAATAGAACTACAATCTAAATTTCAGTTTTTCCAAGGGAGATAAACATACATAACTAATCTGTCATAACTGTATTCCTCTTTAGGTAAAAAAAAGGAAGCACAAGAAAAACATTTCTGATAAGCATTAGCTTCCACTTAAGCATGTGCTTACATTTTACATTTGTAGACACGTACATATATTTGACTTCATTGTGATACTGGTACTTACCAAATATTTATTACACTTCCAGCCATCACAACAGAAAGAAAAGTTTCATGTGCTTGGCAAATATATTATTCAATATATAAAATTGTCAAACAGTAAGTCATATAATATACATGTATACATATAGGGGGAACAATTATTCATTTTTTATTCTAATAAACATAATTTAAATACAAAATATTTGGTTAAAATAGCATTCATACAAGAACCTTCCAGTCTATAAGCACTCTTAGCAAATATTTCTTAAAAAAAAAAAAAAAAAAAAAAAAAACAAAAAAAAAAAACAAAAATCCTTGAAAATCCATAACTAAAAGCACAGTAAGCATCTAAGTTAATAACTGAGAATCAATAAGTAGCAGTTATTCATTGTGCTCTAAACAAAACATGTATTCTTTCTAAAGTAACACAGCCATTTAAAAAGGAATCCTATAAATAAGTGGGTCAGTATATTTTAATTAAAGGTATATAATGAAAAGTCTAGCAATATCAGCACTCTAAAACCCCAAAGTATCTGCTCATCACAGAAGACATTGCCTAAACTAAGACACAAACATCTACCTTGTCCACTCGCTTGTATCTCAAAGGTTTCACAGCAACTGCTTCACTGCTCCATGTTGCTGGGTTAATAAAATATTTAGCTTGTACCCAGTCACCTTTATAAGGTTCGAAACCTATATAAAACAAAAATTTTCAAGCTTAAGTGCTATGGAAGGCATTCAGATTACTCCCATATAGAATAAGTTTAAGTTAAAAACTGACCAGCCAAAACAAGTCAAATTAACCAAATATTTTGTTTTCTATCCTCAGTAGGTTATGTCCAAGTACCTAAGAGATGCCAGCAAAAAACATATATTTGGGTCCTGGTGTGAGTATGTTATGCTCAGTGAGAATGGACACAGAACTTTCTTGACCCAAATCCTTACATTTACTTCACTCATACACTTTTTAGGGATGTGGGATACACATTTATCAGAAAACACATATATATGTGTGCACATATATATATATAAAATAATATATAGAGACATATATACACACCTACATACCTTCACAAACAGATTCCATTGCAAAAAAAGTTTTCTGATTAATGTAGCCACCATCCTTGGAGAGAAAGGTAATGTTACCAATTAGTAGTTTTTTATTCATTTCAGAAGCACCGTAAGTAGGACTGGAGTCTTCCCATGTGCTGCAAACTGCTTCTACCTATTAACATGGAAAGATTAACACCATCAGCACTCAAACAGCTGTTACTCCATATGTTTATTCTATAAAGCATTGTTATACATATCACTACTACAAACACCAGACTTTCAACTGCTTCCAAAAGCCATGTCCCTTATTAGACAAGTCTACTCCCTCTTCAGATGTTCACTACTGCAAAGGTGGTAGCAGTTGGTAGTAAAATGTAAATTACTTGCCTTTTAAGTAGCATGCTATATGGTTCAGCCCTGACAATTAACAGAAATACATGCTGATTGGTCAAATCTTTCTCATTCTTCCTCTCGCCATAAGTGTATCCTAAAATTTATCTTCAACCTGACAAGAAAGAGGAACTTCCTCTCAAAACATAATAATATGAATCCTGTGCCATGTGCCGTAGGTGGCCCTGTGTGTGCATGGGGGTTGGACGAGATGACCTCTAGAGGTCCCTTCCAACCTTAGGCATTCTATGATTCTATGACTTTATAGGGGAACTAAAGCATCACTCCTGAAGGAAACAGAAAGCACATGTTCAAGAAACTGCTAAGATATTACAAGAGAGCTGCTTCTTACAGGCTCTCCAGATCAGCATCTCAGAAGCAAGTTTACTTGCTTAAGCAGCCCTGTGCAGAATACAAGCCAGAAGAAACCATTTATGTAATAAAAGCCATTATCCCAGCTGTGTGGAGGCAGTGCTAACAGCATCTCTTAATTACTCCATAAGCACCATAAGAATTCCTGGAGCAGCTAGTTCTCTTCCCTGCTTTCAAAGAGCCATCATTATCTTGGAATGAGGAGTTCCTGCTCTACAAATCTGTCACTTTTGTCCTTCAAAGCTTCCTTGCTCCGGCTAGGAACGTTTAAACTCACTTCCATAAAAAAAGGTGATTATGCCTGGACAACGCGGTCAGCTGCCTGTCTCTGACATATCAAAACCAGGACTGGACACAAGAGTGAGTCACGAAAAATCAGAAACTACGTATTAATCAGTATAGGATTTTTGATTTCCTTTCCCCAGACTATATGGAATCATTTACTAATAGAACACAGTATTAAAAGAAGTACTCCTTAATGATGAACTCTTCAATGTGCTAACTTACTCATACTGTAGCGGTTTATTAGCAAGATTACTATAAACATTGGGATATTTCACCTAATCATTATTTAAAATTTTAAGCCTGAGGCCTTTCTGTTTGTCCTTTACAAATAATGTGAGTTGGGAAGATAAAATACTTACTAGAAAATATAAATTAACTTCTACACTACAGAGCTGTACTGTAATTGACTCTGACTCAGGTAGCTTGAGTCCAGCTAGAACTACTTGCTTTGGCTTAAGCGCTTTGTTCAGAGTTTATTGCTGAATATGCCCGTCCAGTGCTGTGCTCAAAGGATAATGCAGCTAAACCCAGTAGCCAGAAGCCAAGGAGGAGCGTATCCAGCAGGTAACAGCTCTCTCCGTGCTAATGTCAGCATGTGAAAACCCAGAGTCATATTTAGGTAATATCCAAACTAAGAAAGGGAATTCCGTATAAGAGCCAGACTGAGTAAGAGAAGCTATCGCAGCACCTGAGAGTTCAGGCTACCTGTCTGAAATAAAATGACAGCAGCTTGAATTTGAAGCAATAGATAATCCATCTTAAAGTAGGTTTACAGAAGTATTGAATAAAATCAGCACTAAAATCTTTTAAACAAGTCTGAGACATCCTTTAGTTGCCTTTTTTTCTGTGCTAGAAAATAAAAGATTCTGAAATTTGTCTTATTCATTTCTGTTTTCTTTTCTGCATAGCCACTATTCTTGTTTCTCCATTCACAGGGTGGATTTATAAAAGAGACTCAATTAAAAACAATACACACATACTTATATATTTGAAGTAGGTAATGATTAAACAAGTTCTGATGCAGTTATCACAAACAATAGTTTCAAGTTCACCACATCAAGACTTAAATTCAGACAGTAAGTATTAAAGCATATAAACACTTTAAAGCAAATGCCTAAAACCTAACCTCAAAACACACACATAGTCTCAACCCATTAGGTGAAAGGCTGGCAGTTTCTCCTACATTTGTGTCATCTGTAAGTGTAAAACCATAGTAGCTTCCAGAATAAAGTCTGAAAGCATTACTTCATAGAGAAACTATTATTTGTCTTCACCTCTTACCCTAATGGCCTTCAGGCCACTTGATATTTTGTCCTCTTCAACAGTAGCAATAACTTTCTGTCCAACAGTCAACATCACACCGTTCACAACAGCATCGTTTGTGAAGATTATCAGGTCATCTATCATCCCATAATCATGGCAAAATCGTGTCACGACTCCTTCTACAGTTTTCAATTCTTTATCACCTGAATCTAGAGAGAAGGTGTTAGCATAAAGACAGATTGGTTACTCACAGAATTACTATCAGTTTGACAGAAGGCACAACTTCCGTCAACAATTCAGTTAGATTCACATTTAAGGCTCTTATAAGTAGTTACAGTTTCAACTAATGAAGAAAGCTGGTTAAATCCAAACAATTTGTTTTCCACAATGTTCTTTAAGTTACCTTTAAAAATTTAACATTAAAAAAAAAAAAAAACCCTGCAAGCTAACAACTTCCTCCCAAAGCAAAGGGCCAAATATTTTCCATATTTTTCACAAAAAACAAACAGTCCATAATATTATGTTATACATTTAAATTTTGCGTATTGCAGAAAGCAGCAGAAGAAACAAGCACTGATGCTATGCAAGTAGAACCCTTAGAGGTAGTTTATTCAATATAAAAGTTAATATATGTGAGAACCAAGTGGTTCTGTTTCTTTACAGGTCTACCTCTTTTAAGCCTTTACATCTCTTTCTTTTAGTACTATGCTGATAGCTTCTCTTACAGCTGGCCTGAAAAAAAAAAAAAAAAAAAAAGATCTATTACATTACTTAAGTTGCCTGGAAAGTTTCTCCAAATTTCTTAAACCACCCTACATTTCTCTTCTCACATAGTCCAATACAAGTGTATTATCCTAAAAATTTATATCTATTACAATTATAGACAAAAAACATCTTAACACTGAAAGACACTATTATTTTTAAACATAAAGGTGGTAGGGTTTTTTTTTCTTTTTCTAAATGTTTCACTGTAGAAAGTATTGCAAGACTCCAGCCTTGTAAAATGCACAACCCTTATGGTTTTACAACCCTTGATGCATGTAATTCATAAAGGCAGTGATTAAGAAACACACATTCCTGTGGGGGCTTGTGTAACACTATTAAGACGACTGTAATTAACAAAAGCTAGTACTCAAAAAATAGCCAACAAATTGATCACAAGTCCTGTGATGTAGTGAGCTGCACATGGAAACTTCCTCACACTTATGCAACAAGCAGAACTCATGCCCAGAACAGCCTAAGTGACCTGAGCAAGGGAGCATTTTTTTATTAGCTTGATCTAGGAAAGGAATAGAAAATAATGCCTATCATTTTCTCACACACATACTTAACCGAAGAGCAGTTTTTTCTAAAAAGAAAGCTCATGAATAATTCTTTTGAAAATACCTAAGTGGGTGTAAGTTTGAAGCCTCAAAACATCAGTTACACCATTTTACCAGCCCAACAGGAGGGGAAATAGCTTTATTTATGAAGACAGGATTACACGTGACCCAAGCTATGTCACCCACTATCACAACACTCCTTTTGCACCTCACACCACACTGACCAGTAACAACACTCAGAACTCTTCAACCACACTAACCAGTAACAACACTCATCACTCTTTAGATGAATTAATGAAAAACGTCTTTTAGGAAAACTGCCAGATACTTTGAGGTCAAACAGCCATTTTTTTTTCCTTTTTACTTTTTCCTTAAGCAAGGGCAGGCCCAGGCCTACCCACACACAGCCAGACCACCAATACCCTCAACACCGGAGCCCGTATCTGCAGTTTGAGCCGCATGTGGCACCAGAAAGCCACGACACAGCCAGGAATACCTACCTGAGTTCTCCCACCTCCCGTCGGGGCCCTCGTCGCCGTCCGCGCGCCTCCAGAAGTAGGAGAGCGTCTTAGAGAGGAGGCCGAACATCGCGCACGGCACCAGCGCCGCAGGGAGCGCGGAACAACCAGCGGACACGAGCGCAACGGACACGCATCAAGACCCGCGAAGCTACCGGCCAATCAGGCGGCTCGCTGCTGGTCACGTGATCAGACCCGCACCTCCCCCCGCGGTCGGGAGCGGGAGACGTTAATTAACGGCCGACGTGCCGTTTCCCGCGTTGCGCGTGAGGCGCTTTCCCGCTCGCAGTGTGAGGCGGCCGTGGGCGCGGTTAGCAGGATCGGGGGTGGGGGGAGACCGATGTATCTTATCCCTGGTAAACATGTTGCAACCCTGCCGTGGGCAGGCTGGATTGTGCCTCTGTGTCCAGTTCCGGAGTCATCTGGATTGAATTAAGCTTTTTCCAAAATACTCATGGCATTTAAAAGGCTTTCAAGGCAGTGCTGTTCAAATACTTGGAAAATTCTAACTTGCTAGGAACAGATTTCTGCTTAATTCCTTGTCCTAGCTGCATAACTCCAAAGAGAATGTGTTCTGGTTGGCAGGAGTGGATCTGGTGAAGGATGCACATGCAGCAAGGCTGTGTGAGGAGCCCGTTCCTGAGCTCGTGCTGCACCCGGCTGTCTAGACTGCCGCGCTCCCCGAAAACCTTAAGGGTTGAAATAGCCTAGGCAGGAAAGACAGGTTGTGATGTTCTTTGATGCATTCATAGAAATATTTTATATTTTTAATAGTAATAAATGAGTAGGACAAATATTGAACGAGCCTGTTGGAATTCTTCAGATGGTGATTCCTGTGAAAGACTAAATCCAAAAGAAGTTCATACTGTACTACAAGAAGGAGATGAATCTCTTGGAAGCTACTGGGCCTGCATTTTGCTCCTTGTTCAATTCATGTCCTCAGACATAAGCTGGGAATAAAAGGACTTTGAGGAATCAATGCTAGAAAAGCAAAATACTTTCATAGAGTCAAGTTTTTCAAAGCTGAAAATAGTAAAAATGGAATATAGGTAGTGGATTAGTGTTAGAAGATTTTGTGAAATAATGCTTCAGTAATGTAGCTATTAAAAACTCAACAGAAAAAGAAAGTGTTAGCATAGTAAAAATAAATTTACCTAAGCTCAAGTGTGGTGTATGGCTGTATTTAGACACAGGAATATTGGCATGAGCCTGGGTTTGATACTTTTTTTAATGCTCTTTATTAAATCAAGTACTAATATAACCCTTAAAAGTACAGTAAGCTTATGTACCTATTTTATCATATTGTCCCTTGGCAGGTCAGGTGTAATCTTCAGGTTTTATCTTCAGCAGTTACTGTGGGGTTGCTGTATGGCCAAGGCTAGTGCACGACCTAGTGACGGCTGCAGTCCAGGCTTGTTCGGTTCCAGTTCTTGCTTGAAGGTGAGAAGTTTTCGTAGCCTCTCTTCATAAGCGTGTTTGATCTGTCTTCCCTTGACATCTCTTTTTGACCTAACTTAGAATAAAAATACTTGATTTGTAAAGCCTTTTCAGAAGCCCGTGGTGTTCTGTTAGCATTGCTGCATTATTCACTACATTCTTTGTGTAGGTTTTCTATGTGCCTTTTAGTATTAGAAAGAATCTTTTTACTGTTTGTATCGCACCTAATGTTTTGGCTGCTGTCTTTGGCTTCTGGCTACTGTATCTACCTGTGTTTGTGTACACACAAAAATGATGAAATCTTTTTAGGATGCAGAATGATGAAATTAAGGAAACCTAAAATAAGGGCCCCAAAGGAGTTTCTGAGTGGAAAATGAACTGTGCCATTTGAGTGGTTTCTATTGAAAGTGGTGCCAAGCGCAGCGGGTACAGGAATCACATGGTGAAACTGTGCAGAAGGAAAGCAGCAAATACTGAGAAGTGCCGAGGCAAGGGGGAAAAGGGAAATGGCAAATACTGAGAAGTGAAAAGCAAATACTGAGAAGTGCAGAGGCCAGAGGGAAGAAGGTAATCTCACCTAAGCAGAGGAAATCCTGCAGTGAGGCTCTTGATAGGGGGAGGCTTGCGGTACAGTGCCAGCTGGAAGGTGTGGGTGCCTCACAGTGCCCTAGTCCTGCTCTCTTCAGGGAAGCAGGGCTTGAGATTCCTTTTATTTAGAGAGATGAAATCAAATAAATGCCTGAATATCTCACCAGTTCTTTTAGAAAATTGACATCCCTAAATTGACTACAACAAGCATAAGGGATAAAATGTGATTCTGTTTTATATCTACTGTAAGTCATGTTAAAGCAAACTGAGCATTCACAGGAAAAGATGTGAAATGAGTATTAGTCATTTTCCATTAATATTTAATATGTAAAAGGATAGAGATCATAAGGAATTTGGGCTATATTTTCCATGAGCAAAGAAGATGAGAATGACTTAATTATTTTAAGCAGTGTCAGGTTACAAAGTTTCTTTTAAATTTATTTTCCTACATTCTACAGCTGTGTGCACTGCATGATTATTTTCTATGTCCCAGTCTGCTCAAACAACTGTGACATTTTAATATTTTTTCGGTATTGGCTGATATTTTGAAAAGAAAATAATCTACAGTTGGTACAAATTGAAAAGTTATTTTAGCAAACTTGAAAAGGCGGTGCTCTTTGGAGTACTGAAGATTTAATTGTGTCTTGATTACAACAGCCTTTAAAGCGCATACAAAAGACCTGGTCATTGCTGCAGTTGTCAGGATGCCAACATCTTCAAGATACAAGCATTCTTTTATTTTTTATTGCCTAATCAGCAGCAGGACTGGATCCAATGTGGACTGGTCTTTGCACATCACTGCTGCCTGCTAGATTTTAAATACGTTGTTCAATCATCATGGTGTTCTGTAAATGTTAGTACAATTCAAGTGTGCAGGATTTATCTGAACCTTCTAGAAAACTGGGATTAATAGAAAAAGATACTTTAGAATCGTACAGTGAAATAGATGATTCTTCAAGGGTATCTTACCTTATTTGTTGGGATACTTGAAAGTTTTTATCTGTAATTTAAATACTCTATTTTCAAGTATTTCCTTTTTTCTCTTTTGAAACAAGAACCAGAGTGTTAATAATAATTATGTTACATAATTAAATAATAATTAAAAATGCTGAGAAGGATTTTATTTAGATAGCCAGTTACAGGGTAGCACTCAATTATAAAAGAGATTTGAAACATTTTTGATTTGTTGGTCTGATTTGGAAGGAGCCCCATAAGAATGTAGTACAGTCATTTTCTAGTGTATTCTGTTAATTAAAATTCAGGAGGCATTTTCCTGTTCCCTGGCTTAACTGAAGTTTTTGCTGTGCTTTTGTTCAATATATGAATAGATGTTGCTGGAAGCCAAAGTGTAAGGGAGAACTTTTCAAAGGCTGCCTGACTCCCTGAACGGTGAGAATATCACCAAGTGTACGGGTAGCTGTTTTCACAAGGCTGTTTTAAAGTGACAGCTACCTTTTCAGTTGAAGGTAAGCATCAAGGGTTTTGACTGTTGAAAGTTGTGCTATAATTTTAATATAACTCATTTCTCAAGGTATTTGAACAGATTAGTGAGCAGTGAGATGAACCGAAACAGAGTTAAAGGAATGAGAAAAATCGTTGGTACTAAGTGAATTTGAAAAAACAAGATCTGCTGTAGGTGAATTACTGTGAGTGTATAAGTTTATCTGTGTCTCAGTGAAGTGGATCATTTTAGGTGTCTTATAACAAGTGTTAAATCATAGAAAAGCCCAAATTAAGTGCATTTAAAAGTCTATTATCCCAACAAGAAAAGAATGCTTTAGTTACAGAGTAGTTCACAAATTAAGCATTTTAGTCTTAAAATATTAGTCAAAAGTTCCAACTTTATGCCTTTTTTAACTTTATGTTAATATCCAAATATATTTTTTAAATCTTTATCTATTAAAGTATCATAGATAGCAAACTTTATTTTTTTGGTGTTCATACTAAATTATTATGAACTGTAGCTATGGAATGTTATGTGCTTGTGTGCAAGTCTGCTACTGGTATGCTTACTTATGAAAGGCTATGTCCTCCATAGACTTAAAGTTTAGCATGAATCTAAATGTGAAGAGACTAAATTGTACTTTTAATCTTTCTGCATCCTTTGCTTTGCCATTTTTATTATCATTTAATTGTCTTTGTGAAGTGTTATGACTAGGGAAGACGGTTACAGAGAAGAATTTAGCTATGACAGGATGCCAACTTTGGAGCGTGGAATACAAGAGAATGGAAATTATGTACCTGATATTAAATCTAGCGATCTTCAGTTATCAAAGCGACTACATCCTTGTTTTATTTATAGAACGTGGATCTTTTCTTTGCTGATGGGAGTGAGTATTGTAAATCATATTAAATTTAAAAAATTCAGTACCTAGAAATCTGCCCTCTTTTAAATTACTTAGTGAATCACAATTTCATCACTGTTAATGTTGAATATAAATATAAGTACAGAATGGAAACATATTTAGCAGATAGAGAATGCTACACTTGACTAATGGTAAATTTTGGATACTTCTATACTTGCTAAATAGTCTATCTGAAAGATGATTTTATCTTGACAATTAATTCTAGAGCATAAACAGAGAGTGATTAAAATATTACCTCATACCTATGTAGGCACATACAAACAATGCTTTTTTTGCGAAGTAGCCTGATCCTATGGATTATTTTAACATATTTTTAACCATTAAAGGTAGTTTGCTTGCCCTAATAACATTTTGATATTAAGACCGTGATATTTAATTGCTGCTTTTTTCTCTGTTTGATAGTCATGATAATGATGTAATTTTTTAATTTCACTGCTAACGTAGTAGAGCATTAATATTGCATGTGCACCATATTCTTCTTCACATTCTGGCCATGATAATTAAAGCTTAATATAGCAATTATGACTGTCTTTTTTCCCATCCTTTTTTAGTTAGCCTCTGCGTTTTACAGAATGATGTTTACAAGAGCTGAAAATGTTTATTTCACCTTATCTGCAGTAAATACTTATTTTTGCCCAATGAATGAAATGCCTTTAATGGAAACATCTGAACTCTTTTTCCTTTCTGAAAGCAAGATTTGCTTGAGAAGCCGGAATTTCCTTAAGATATACCATTACATAAAAGGAGCAAAAGAAGAACCGGCTTTCTTGGCTTTAAATCTTTCGAGTGACTGTAAAATTTAACTGTCAAAAAGCTAGTTAGATCTCTTTAGTTAGATCTTGCTTTTTTACCCAGTTGCGCATGGTTAGACATTATTTGGGATTAATGTTAATTTGCTGAAATCATGTTGTCAGAAAACATGAATTTTATGGAAAAATAAAAATGCAACAACCTGATAAATTTCAGTTAGACAGTATTGGTTCCAAATATTGAAGTGATTCATCTCTTTCAACTCATCTGAAACACAGAGGTCCAGAAAGGAAAGTCTGTGTGGGGAGGAACAGAAGTTACATTGTGAACAAAACTATAATGGTTCAGGGAGCAGTTGCAGACCATAGGGTGACATCCAAGTGTTGATAACCACTTTCAGCACTGACCATCCTGGTGCAGGAGTGGTTCAGTATGTTCCAAGCACCATTTCAAGCTGCTTTTTATAAATACTGTTACTGCAGTGTGCCAGAATTCTCCATATGTATATTTGTGTATTTATACACGCATATGCACTATTTTAATTTTCTCTCATCCCTCTTTTGAAGAGGGCTTTTAAAAGACCAGCATAATGTTACAACATGAAAAAGACTAAATAAAAGAGCCATTCTATTTCTTACTTTTCTCCACCTGTTCTACTCAAAAAACAAGCAAGAAGAAAAGTATTAGTAGAATATATTTGGTGTTTAATATTGAGAATGTAGCTCTGATAATTATGGAATAAACTGAATGGTTAGCAAAGGAAGAAGCAGGACTCGACCCTTAATGGATGCATAACAGGACCAAAGCATGAAGGCAGTTTGAAGGGAGAAAGGAAGACAGGAGGAAGAATCCTAATTTTTTTATTACTCTATTCCAGATGTTAGTTTCTAGTTCACAGAATGTGAAGTAGGAGCTTAATTGGTACACAGTACTTAATTCAAACACACTTGTATTGTTCAATGTTAAGTCTTGATAGCCAGCAAAACATGTTCTTCAGAACTCAATGTATTTTGATATTTTGCTTCAATGTTTTTCATATGAAGACTGCATTGTTAGTGTTCAACAAGAACGTGATTTGAAAGGAATTGTTGATTGCCATCTGACTAGCTGCTCTTTCTAACATCATTTTATTCATATTAATTTGCATTATTTGTTGCTTTGCAGACTGGCCTCCTTATTACTTCTGGATTTTCATTATATCTGGGAAATATTTTTCCATCTGAAATGGATTATTTACGTTGTGCAGCAGGTTCAGTAAGCATTCTTAATTATTTGCTGTGACTTTTTGACAACTAAACAGTAATAAACATTTTTTATGGATATATTTGCATTGTCTTTTTAGTACTAACTTTTTTAATGAAAGATTTAATTTTATTTAATAGTTCTTTAATGAATTTTCATCCCATCATTAAGGGATTAATACTTGTCGTAGCCAGTGGTCTGTTAACTTTATCACAGTAGGTAGCCGTGTATCCATAGCTTTCAGTAGTTTTTCTGTTCCTGATTTTAAGAAAATTTTGCCTTGGTGGATTTTCTTGACTGACTATTATCAGAATGTATTTCAAACACATCTGCTGTTCAGTGTGTTTTGTCATAATATCCAAATATGAAAGCATCCTGAAAAAGTTCTCTTAAATATTATTTTCTTAGTATAGCATGTATTAAAGTTGTCTTATATTTTAAAATTCCCACATTTTTACTTTTCATTTAGTATTTTTTTTGTCTTACTTTATTACATAAGCCTAACCCCCACTTCAGATCTCTGTGGATAAGATAAATTTGATGTAATTGCTTTGTTTGTGACAAGATTCTCATGTCTCTGTTACTTTGGCAATGGTGCTTGCAAGTCTGCTTTAGGTAAGGTACAAGAGAGGTACTTTACTTCAAATAATGTGCTAGCAGTTGCTTGTGTTTCTTTTAGAATTATTATGAATAAAGTTGAAGTAGCTTTTGAAGTTAATGTCTTCATTGATCTATTATGATTTGGACTATTAGTGTCATTATTCAGATGTCTATTTCTGCCCCGAAATCTTCTCTTCCCAACTCTACAGATTTTCTGTATTCTTACAGAATTTCTGCAGATCTTATAGGAACAGAAGGTTAGGTGACAAATCACCTCCACATTGGTTTTGAGTGGGTCACTATGGGCAGGACTGAGTTCTACCTGAAGACGTGTGCGTTTGGGTATCTGACTGTGAGCAAGGTGTCCCAACTCCTGCAAAAAACAAGGGAGATGATGTAGCCAGAATAGCCTAGAGAGCTGTGGCTGTCTGTTAAATATCTGGCTGTCTGTTAAATATCTAGCTGGCTGTCTGTTAAATAGGTTAGGATGGACTGAATTGCTCTCTGGGTTTTTGACCATCTTGACTGTGCGTGGAATTCAGCTGCAATACAGTCATGTTGTGTTTGAGAGATTCCAAGATATTTAGGATGTATATATTAGTTTTAATTATGTTAAATATAGGTTAGTTAGGTGTTGAGGAAGTGCTGCTAAGAATTTTAGATGTATGTGTTAATCTAATTATAGTGATTCTGTTGTTAAGCTGCCAATGCTTAGAAGTAAAAACAGATAATGAAGAAATGCAGCATTTGTAACAGAATTCATTCTTTAACATGGAAATATTTTAAAATATTTTTAGTGAATTTTTGTTTTTCTTACAAGATTGTTGCAGCATTATATATTTGTAAAGTTGGCTGTATATAATACAACTTGCTGAAGATGTAGCTCTGCTCTGAAGTGCATATACAGTTAGATTAGTTACAGCAGATTAATTTTACACAGTTCTTCGGAATTGTACTAATGTGGAAATTGCCCAAAATTTAGCTTAAATAACCCTGATACTGTCTTTTTAAAGGTGTGGAGGCCGATTATTGTCAGTTATGTTTTCTGGTCCTGCTTTTGCATTGCAGAACTGCCAGAGTTAATTAGAATTAATAAAGGCGTGAAATGCCTCAGGAAAGAATTATTACATTGTTCTCGGTAGCTAGTCAAAACTGAGGGGTATGGAAAGCTCCTTAAAGTGCTTGTAATCTTCAAATGTAGTTGATGAGTTCAGATGGTGGAGATTTTTTTTTTTTTTTTTTTTTTTTTCAGAATTTCTGATCTTCTACTTAAGTTGTTAACTTGGGGTATGTAACCACAGCCATTAAAGCATATATGTAAATATTTAAAAAAATATTTATGCAGAATATTCTACTAATCTTGTCTTAATTTTTCTAGTGTGTCCCTTCAGCTGTTGTGAGCTTTGCTATAGCAAGGAATAAAGTTAATGTGGTAAGTGTAAGATTTTTATTGTCGAATTTATCTGTTTTTTCCGTTGCGTGTAAAATGAGAAAGAAACATATTTGAAATTGTTTTTCAGATACCAAATTTTCAGATTCTGTTCGTCTCTACATTTGCTGTTACAACAACATGCTTAATTTGGTTTGGATGCAAACTTGTTTTCAATCCATCAGCTATAAATGTAAGTCACTAGAGCAACTACTAACCAATCTCCATTTGTCTTTATAGAAAAATGTATAGATCATGTGTGAATACAGTGTTGTTAATACAGCAGTGCAAAGAGATTGTCCAGCAGTAATTGTCTCTCCTGAATAAGGCAAGACCGAACAATGGAGTTCAGAAGGAAAAGGGTAAAATATGCACAGTACAGCTAATAACAGGAGATTAATATGGAAATGATTTTCCTACCTAGTTTAGAGTAGATTAATACAGACATTATTTTCCTGTCTTTTCCAGAAGTTGTCTGTAAATCCAAAACAGAAATTAGATCCTTCACATGTGGTCTAGTTGGTTTATCTGTAGATTAGCCTGTTGTTAGAGTTTAGTTATGTGAAATGAGAAGGCATCCCAAACAGTTCTACACCTAGGACGTTGCGTCTTCAGTTTAATACAGTCTTTTTTTGGATCTTATTTAATGGATAATGTGATTTTGACAAATATTTTTCTCTTATATGAGCACAATGTGAAAAACACTGTTATGTTATCTGAAGCACACACATTTCATGCCAGGAAGTTCTGTATTTTAGAGTCACAGCCTTTTAAAATCTCTTTTTGGTGGTCTGAGACAAGCAGTAAATATACAGCTTTGTTTTTTGGCTATGATAAAGTATTTTGAGAGCTGTATACAGTAGGGCCCCCTCTAGGTTCTGTGTGTTTCTTGGTTTACACAAGCAACAATTCTCTGCACAACCTTTGCTAGTTTTTGCTAGTATAGCAGCTTCCTCATGTATTCCTCAGACATCCTGAGTGTCTTAGGCTTTGGGGACTCAATGAATTATGCTAGGACATAGGCATATTGACTTTGTCCATTTTACCTTTGCTACGTAGGGAGTTCAAATGTTAGAAACCAATCCTAGTTTCTGAAAAAGAAGTGTAACCGGAGGAAAAAAATCATTGTCTTTCCATTCCCTTTCCCTAGGAAGCATGCCCATGATCACAGCACTGTCAGGAGAGTGGAGGGCTATGTCCGCCCAGGAAAGATAGACGCAAGGGCATAATTTTGTTATTGCAATGAATTATTTTGTTGTGATCTCCTATGACAAAGTTAATTTTGCTTATGCTCTGAAGAAGTTTTGAGCTGATCCAGTATTTCAGAACTTAACTTTAGTTGCCAACTTTTGAAAAGTTTTTCCTTCAGAGTAGTATTTAGATTGCTTGAAAATATATATTACTGTATTATTAAATATTAAAAGTTTTTGTATTTTCAAGGCCAATCAAACCATTTGGAAAAAGATTATACTAGCATTATAAAAGTGTAGGTATCAAACATGAAATTTATAACAAGATTCATTAATTCTGCATTTGTCAAATGGTGGTGATCTATGATAATATCCACAAAACATCTTTTTTTTGTGTGATTTTCGTACTTTCCACATGCCTATTGTATGTCACTGCTATATTCTAGGTTACTGGATAAAGTCAGAATAACCAGGTATGCAAAGATGACTTTGAAACCTTTTTGTACCTTTCTATCACAAAAGTAACTCTGAGTGCTGACTTGCTTTCCTTTTGGAAGGGTACCATTATACTGGAAGAGTCTCACTATTTGGCAGCGCCCTTGTACAGCTATTTTCCATTACCCATATGGTGTAAACAACATGTGGAATGCCATCTCTTTAAATGTTCTTCCATCATCTTTTTTTTCCCCTCCCATGGGAAAGTGCATAAGAAAACAATATCAACTTTGATGTGAAATCATTGCCAGTAATTTAGAAAGCAGTGAGNTTTTTTTTTTTTTTTTTCTTTTAAACTACGTAAGTAAGGAAATAAATATTTTTTAATAAAAATATACTGTTACAGAGGACCTGGGTAATTCTTGGTCAGTTTTACTCATGTTGATAGATAATTTTATGGAATGTCCTTATGTAGATAAATGCAATTTGAAATAAAAGTCACATCTTAGACTGTGACTCTGTTAGACAACTTGATTCGTGTGGTGAAAATAGGAAGCTTTCAAAGCATAAAGGATGTAAACTACCTGCTGCTGCCACCCTCTTCCTTGCCAGCCCTCTGAGCAGGAAGCCTGGTGGGCAAGAAGGAGCGTTCAGGAATTGAACCTTGTGCAAACTGGTTACTGCAGCTAAAGGAGTCTAGACCTTGAAGCGTATTCAAAGTAAATCCAAATTAAGTCTATGCATTTAATTGTCTCCGTGTGAATTGAGAGTCTGTACTTTACCTGTAGTGGAAATGTTCCTGTGCCTGAGACCCTGAAACCCAAGACCCAAATGGTCTTGTTCACCTCAAAGTAGATGCCTGAGGCAGGATTTAGTGGCCACAGATATCTCTTACCATTTTATGGGGTGTGACATATTCTTTGTGCCTGCTGCTGCTACTGTAGACACCAGGCAGTCTCTTGTAAGTCCCGTGTTATACATACCATTTATGTAAACATGAGCAGTATGTTTGGGTATCTCAGATGGCACCCTAGATATACTTTATAGTGTTTATAAGCTTAATCCTATCTCTGGAGGCTGGTTGGCTGAATAGCTTTTGGGGTTCCCTTCACTGACAGTATTGTCTAGCTCTCCACTGAATGGAACGGCAACTTAGACATCTTGGCTGCATATAGATACTGTAATGTACCTGATTTAGGTGGTTAATGTAAAGTGTCTGCCACCATTAACTTTAGGTTGTTAACATAAAGTGCCACTATTAGCTGTACCCTAACTTACCCTACCTGGCAGGCATCTGCCTGCCTGATGTCCAGGAAGGCATCAGTCTCCTGTTGGTCCTCTCTTAATTATTTGACTTATGGAGATAACCAGAGCATCTGCAGCACGTCTCAGACCACAGCCTACTTGATTCTCTTTATCCAGAAATAGAATTGATACAGCAAGTGGTAATTGTAATGCAAATTTTCTTTACTACTTACAAATCTAACCTATTTTCCTCTCTTACAGATGGCTCAGAAAGGTGGTTATTTCTATTTTTTGCCGTATTACTGTTTAAAAAAATGAAAAATTCTAGAACTGAAGTTGAAAATTTCACTTTGATTCANCTGCCTGATGTCCAGGAAGGCATCAGTCTCCTGTTGGTCCTCTCTTAATTATTTGACTTATGGAGATAACCAGAGCATCTGCAGCACGTCTCAGACCACAGCCTACTTGATTCTCTTTATCCAGAAATAGAATTGATACAGCAAGTGGTAATTGTAATGCGAATTTTCTTTACTACTTGTTGAAAATTTCACTTTGATTCAGGGCCATTGAAGTCTCTTTTATAAAAGGAAGGTCCTATCTGATACTCTGGATATGTCACATCAGAAAAAAATATTGTGACAATATCTGGACCCAAACTTGTATGTCTACTTTGTGCTGCACTGTGCAGTGTGGCCTTGCTATCCACATCAGAACCCGAACTCTGTGTCAAAACACATCTGAATCCTGAGAATTTTCAGACTAGATTAAGTTGTTCTGCAGGCCACATGTTTGACACGTTTGCCAAATAATGTCTTCGTTTTTCAGGCTAACGCTTTCCCTAGAAATTTCACCATTGTGACATTTATTGCGGTCTAGCAAAACTGTACAGTTTGTCATCTGCTATAGGGTCCATAGTTCTTACAGAAATTCCTGAGATGGACAAATTTCAGTGTCTCCAAAGGCTCTCAAATATGCCATTTAAGATCTTTTTCAAAAAGATGTGTACCAGAGAAGAACTGAAGGTTTAATCTTAAATCCTGACATGAGGGAACAATATCCTTCTATTCCAAGTCATTGAGCAATGGCTTGCTCTGATTGTGTAGGCTCTGAAGGGGATGCAGCCTCCTGAAACTCCTGGTGCTTCGCCCAATGGCTTGACCGAAGTACCAAATGTCTCCTTGTGCTGCCAGAGAAAAAAATATGCTGCTTCTCAAAACTTAATGGTGGGAAGTCTAATCTGCCTGACTCACAAGCAGCTAGAAAATGATTCAACCCACTTAAAGTAGTTGCATTCTTTTTTAAGATGACACAAAAATGAAAAGAAATATTAAGTACTCAGTTCATCAGCACTCTGCTAGCACTGTGTTAGTAGAGCACAGATTTTCCCCCTGTTCTGATTGTGTTTGATTTCAGCACTAGCTGAATCCCATTGCATCACTGGGATTGTGCTGCAGGGTCTGGAAGCATGTGGCCCTCCTTCCTTCCCAGCAGCTTGCCTTAATTGCTAGCCTTGCTATGCACTCTCTTGTCTGCTGGCCTTGCTATGTACTCTCTTGTCTGCCCTCTCTCGGGTCACCTGAATCATTCATGGTTTGCTGCTATGCTCTGGTTGCACATGGGACATTCTGCTGCAGAGTGCAAGAGTACGAAGGAACCACCCTGCAGTGAGTAGGTACTCTCCTGGAAGGCAGTAAAAATCTTTTAGTTACGGTATTTCTATAAATGAAATGAATCGCTCTTTCTCAGATTAGGCTTCTGAGGTTTTCCATGCAGAATTTAGGGTTGCTCCTGGGATTTACCAAGAACGAAGGAAACAGTTGGACAACATACCTCATTAAGAGAAGTGTCTAAATGCCACAGAAAGTATATCAACTACTGGATCCGTCTGGATCCCACTCCTCTTATTTTTTAATATGGAAGATATAACTCATTATGTCTTGGATTCTGCTGACAGATAAATTTCAACTTGATTCTACTTATTCTGCTGGAAATCTTCATGGCAACTACTGTGATCATTTCAGCTAGGTCTACTGAAGACTGCTGTGTGAGGAAGAAAGTAGGTACCCTTAATTGTAGAGTAAACATTGTGGGTTTTTTTTTCTTACTTGTTTTTCTAAGTAACCATTAATAATACTAGATTTCTCCTTTACTGTGTAACTTGACAAGTTACTGATTACTCCAGTATAATCTCATATTTTGTGGTAAAACCTGCTATGACCAATAAATAAAAGTACCATACTACACAGAAATACTCTCCTCAGGAGTTTAGTGAGCGTTCTGCAAAGTGCAACTTTACAATTACACAGAACAAGGTTGTGTGTGACACATATGAACAGTCATAGCAACTGTTTCACATATATCTTCTAGAGCAAAACTTCATGAAATACTAAAACACAGTGACTTGAATGAACACAAGTAATAATGTTTTGAATCCTTGAGTGGAGAAAGTATTCTTTAAATATAAGGATTTGTTGGTATTAGTGCAATGAATATTAATTTTTGATTTATCTTTAATCACAATTGCTCTCCCAAATCCCACTCCCTATTTTCTAAGTGCTTGCTTTACATAATCATGAAGCAAATATTCGTGCTATATCATTGCGTATTCCAGTAAAAATATTTTGCTGGACAAAGTTGTGTTGAAAGCTGTGACCTATTTCTGTTACTGTTTTATCTGTGCCAGCAAAATCTGGAAGAACTGTGGAAAGCTGAGGGATACAGCATGTTTTGAGATTTTGAAGGTGGAAGAGGGAGGGAAGATGAACATTGTAATTACTGAACAGTGGTCGTGTAACAGCTAAACGGGAACTATCTCATTGGCTTTTAGTGTGGATTAGGTGGAAACTGAGTCAGTGGATCAGTGGATATCACTGGAAACTATAAGGTTTGTGCAGGATGTTAGAGGAAATGCACTGTTTTGCATACTTCTGATGATGTTTTTTATCTCTGTAGAATACTGCATATGACAATACCACTGTTTTGAGCAATGTCAGCTTTCCAACTCGAATCCTGAAGTCATACTCTGTAAGAAAAAAAGGGTTTTCTTTCATAAAATCAGTTTGTTATCTTTTATCCTTCCAGGCAGTAAACTAATTTTTAAGCCAGGGAAGTTTGGTGTGGGTAATAACTGAAAGAACAGACTTAGACAGAAATGTGAGATCTATCTTAAAAGTATTTCCTTTTATAGTGTTGTAAGATAAGTGATAACAGGAGGAAAGAGACCACTTAATGATTTGAAGATAAATAAACAGTACTGGCTCTCAGTGGAGTTAATAAGTATGTTTACATTTACCTTTACAAAATAGTTCCTGCATAACTAATATTATAAATGCATTTTTTTTCTTCTTCTAGTGACCCTCTTTCTATATGCACACAGAAAATTTGCTGTTCAAATGCATTGTTAATAGTTTGTGTGCTCACACTATTTCAGGTGATTGAGGTGATTATTGGAATTTCATCGGTATTTGGTGGAATAATTGCATTGAATATGGATGTTCTAGTCTCAGATCCATATCTTTCAGTAACATTCTTTTGGATCTTAGTTGCTGTAAGTAGTGCAAAGTAAACATCATCTTTTAAAAGAATGTCTTTGATTTTATTTTTATTTTTCTCTCTAGCATGGTGTTTATTTGGCCCTAGTATTAATTGGCAGTTGCTTCTTAACAAATAAATTGATTATGCTTAATACATTATGCAATATTCTTGTGCTATTTCAGTTTATAGTACTTTGGTCCTTATAACATATTCTGATAATTTTTCAGTCCTCACTTCAGTAAAATGGCGGTAAGTAATAAGGATTTTAAAAGTATTAAGAGCAGATGAGTCCTAGTTATTACAATATGTCTGGCCTCAGAATAAAAAATATGTATTTATTTACAACATCACTGAATTCTTAGAAAATCACTTTTTGCCTATAAATCTTAAATGACTTGAAAGTCTGAGGCTGACATTGCTAATCCATGTCACTAATAACAGCCTGTTCCTTGGAGTGGTTGTTTCACAAAGCGTCATGTACTGCCCTGCTTCCCACAAATGAGACTGGCTGACAAAGAGGGAAGTGAGTACATTATATTCTAGGCCCCATATGCCTAGAAAATCCCTTAAGATGAAGTGAACAAAATAGCAGTGAAGTTCTCTAGCATTCAGAACTCTTAAAGTTTGGTTCACAAGGGCTTTGTGTAGAAGCATCAGGTTATGTGGATAATACTCAAATCTCAGTATATATGGTTAATCTTTCAAGAAATTCAGGATGTTATCCATGACTAGTGGGAATCAGAGTAATTCTGTTGTAATTTGTGCACTTTTCAACTAAGTCAAGATTCATTTCATTACTTTTTTTTTTTTTTNTTTTTTTTTTTTTTTTTTTGCCTATTTAGTGCTTTCCAAGTGCTATTGCAAGCCACGTAGCTGCTGAATATCCAAGTAAATGTTTGGTAAGTGTGTAAAATCCTTGCATTTCATTATTAGAGTGAAATAATATGAAAATTCCTTTTTCTGATAGTGAGCACCAGTCATATTTGTCCATTTGCTTTTAATTGTTGTTACAAAATATAACAGAAATATGTAGCACAAATGTAAGAGGGTATTCCTAAAAAGAAACCCAGCAGGTCTTTCGGAGACTGAGTTCCATCAACTCCAGAAAATAAGTCAAATGACTTTCTTTTGTATTGGTTCCTTGGTAAAGTTTTATATATTACTGTATGGAATGGATGTAGCTTATATGGTACTTCTGGAAGTGCTTTCATGCTCCTGAGATGAGGTGCCTACTCTTCTCATATCGGGCATGTTATGAGAGTGAGACTGAGGTACGTATCTGCTTTTCCCCTCTAGATATCTTCCCCTTTTCCCTTTCCCTGCTACTATGAGCCATGTCTTTTGAAAAAGAAGAAAATCAGGTGTGCAGGCTGAAGTGGTCCTAGAGCATATTCTGACCAAAATCCTGATCTGCATGACTGGCAACCAAGACTGAGAATGTTCAATGTAGTGCAATTATCCCTTGAGTCCCAGGTGTGTAATTAAGTCTCTGTAATTACAGTCATGCAAGCATACTTAAGTCAGTAATGATGCATGACCACAACTCTAGTCT
This sequence comes from Crypturellus undulatus, assembly GCA_013389825.1. Lineage (NCBI taxonomy): Eukaryota > Metazoa > Chordata > Aves > Tinamiformes > Tinamidae > Crypturellus > Crypturellus undulatus. The sequence continues at coordinate 540,532 of VWPW01014083.1, read as the reverse complement.
GAATTTTATCCTGTAGGATGTTACTTGAATGAAAATTAGCCTGCTGTTCTATTGGAATAAGTTTGCCTCAAAGCACTCAAAGCTATTTGCATAGTTATTTTTCATTGTAAGCTTGTAATATCTGCTGTTAATTCTTATTATTTCATACGAACTGGAAAATAAATGATGCTTCTGTACCAGCTCTCTGAATCTAGTATTGTTTCTCCTATCTGCATATGAAAGGCAAACAAATGAACAGAGAGAGTCATCCATGTTAAATGGAAAATGAACTACAAAACAGTGTTTTGGTTAGGAAACTTAATTTAGTCAAAGTTTTGCTTCTTACAGTGGATAGATCTTAAGATTTGCCTCATGTAATTTTATTTGGGTATTTTTGTTGTTTGCTTCAAGGACATACATCTCACAGGTAAAAATATTACTTGTTTGTTTTTCCTGTTTAACATTTTTTATCTTTTTTTTTTTTTAAAATAGGTTGAGGTCCTGATCGCCATTAGCAGTGTTACCTCTCCGTTGTTGTTCACAGCTTCAGCATACTTATCCTTCAGTATCATGCAAGTTGTTGACATCTTTAAAAATTACCCACCAGCTGTTAATGTATGTATTTTATGCAATTGCAAAGTGAACATCTACCATTAAAGTAGGAGTACAGAATGAATTAGGAAATATAAGGAAATAACCTAAATTTCTGTTTTAGTTCAAACTGAAAATTCAGCCCAAATTTATGAAAAGTGCATAGAAGGGTGTGAAAAAGCAGTGATACTAACTGAAAGATGTTCTTTGGTTTCACACAGATAGTCCCTAGATTACAGGAATATTCCCTTGAACATTGAGAAAACAAGCTGCTTTTTTTTTTTCTTAAAGAAAAGGACAGATACCCAGTTAAACCTACCAGACTATCCAGTCAGTCTAGGGCACTTGTCTGGGCTGCAAGTGACTTCCTGTGCTGACCAACAGGCTATTGATTGTTTTACTGTAGATATCTCTCTCCAATTCGAATATTCTATTTTTGTAAAATAAAGTTGGGATTTAGGCGTGTTCTGTTACGTTTACAGAGAGCTTTTGGATCACTATTTTTAAAAGATGGTTTATCTGTAACCCAGTTAATTATTTATTCCAAGGGATGAGATGGAGTTCAATAGGATCTGATAGAATGCGAGGGTCTTCACTGCAGTAGGAATTTGAACCTGAGTCTCTTGTTCTAAGGAGTGTCCTGGAGGTGAAGGAATCTCTTGTGTTTAGAACAAAATTCTATATTTCAGATGATGATTTCCTCAATTCTGTTCTAGTGAAAAGGTCATTTGATAAATTCACATTTGGTTGAAAATTCTCAGTCAGTTCTAGCCTGAACAAAGGCAAGCACAACTACAAGCACAATTATAACTTTAAACTGAAGCTTCATGTTGAAATTATTCTGAGGAAAAAATGAAACCTAGATACAACTCAAGAATATAAGAGCAGGAAAGACAAGAAGGTTTTTTAGTTTTTTTTTTTTTTTTTTTTTTTTTTTGAGTGGCTAACTAATTATCTGTGGATTTATTTTTAGCAATCTTATGATGTCCTCTTGTTGCTTCTGATGCTGATGCTGCTAATTCAGGCATGCCTTACTATTGGCACTGTCATACAGTGTGTGAATTACAAGACAAAAATGAGATTGCATGATTCATCATGGACAACTTTACAGGTTAAGAAACAGGAATACAGAACAACAGAGGTACATGTTTGTATTGCTTCTAAAATTAAGAAAAAAATCTTGTTTAAAACAATTTTTTGCCCTGTGGTATTATTTCAGGTCATGATTAAAACCTGCCCTGTAAGAACATAAAGATATTAATGCAGTGATGAATTTCATAATGAATTGTAGCTGATTTGTTAAATGTTAACTGGGGCATGACAGACTACATGTGTAAATATGGGATAATTCCTGTTATGAGAAAAAAAGTTGTAAGTGAAAAGCTGCAAGTGTTCAGATTGTTTGTATAACGGACTCCCAATTATGGACGAGGACCCTCGTACTAAGGTGAAGTCATAGTCCTGTCCATGAGGGTGCAGATTCATGATAGCTGTTGATTTATCACTATAAAGAGATTGATGTACAAGGTGATGCCACCCCCATGTTCTCATAACAAGGTGGACATCTATCAAGAAAGGAATGGGCTTAACCTTTTAAATGCAAGCAGAAGTTTGGAGCTATGAAATGGGAGTACTCAGTATCGAACCTTTCCAAGACTTGCCCCTAGGGCTTGAGTTACTGTGCAAGTTCCCTGAACTGAGTGGAAAATCTTGGAACACAGAGTGTAGGAATAACTACACTTGCCAGCTGCATGAGTGACTACCTGGTATGAACCAGCGGGTAGAGGGCGTTGCCAGTTTGCTCCGTGTCCTAACTACACCTTTGAACTGGTGATCTTAAAGATCTGAACTTGTATCCTCCATTTCCTTGGTTAGGTCACTAATTTTCTGGATGTGTGTCCTAAGAACACATTTGATATAAAAGATGAAGCACAGCACCATCTCCACAGTCACCAGTTGTGTTTTTGAGTATAGGTGGATGAACAATTCATGCCTGAATTGTTCCGTGGATTTATGTAAGGAAAATGTTTAGTTTGTGATGTGCCGAGGAAGTAGGTGTGAGTTAAATGCTAAAATGAGCACTTTGACCAAAAAGGCAACACCTTTTTAGAGTATTTTGTAACATTTAGGCATATAAATAATGTTACGAGTGAGGATTGCAGTTTGTGTAGCTTCTCGGGCATCTGTTTTTCCTAGGCAGGACTATAGTTTGCTTGCCACGTACATAGGTAAATCCTACTCTAGTTGCACTGTAGGTGATTACTTATGATTTTGGAGTTGGGGATTGAGGTGCTAGGGTTTTGAGTCACATTTTTCACAAAAATTTTGAAAAAATGTTGTAAATAACATGATTAAAATGGGGATTTGGACAAATGTTATTGACAAATAACTGAATGCAAATTACATTATTAGAGCTGTATATTATAAGTGTGTATGGTACAATATACAAAACTACACAATTTACAATGTATCGAATTTTTTAATAGTTCGCAGTATAGGTAGCCCTATATTTATATTTCCTTGGACTCTCTCAAATATTTCATTGCTTGAACTTCAGTATTTGCATTGTTTCATGCTTCCATATGTTTGAATTTTTTCTTTCAGGTTTCCAATAGTACCTTAAAGGATTTTGACAAAGATAAAGCCTGGAAAGCAGTTGTGGTGCAGATGGCTCAGTAGTTTGGATTCTACAAATGCAACTACTGCAATACAATGCAGCAATACGACTGTTGGAATTAAGGCTTTGAAACTTTTCAGTTTATAAACAGCAGTATAGTTATAGCAGTAGGAGGCAATGAATCATACAGTAAATAATGTATCTTTCTAATAATTTTGAAATACACTGAAAATATTTTTAACACCTCTGTCTTACCTGTAAAGGACTTCATTGCTGTTGATCTCTGTAACTTAGTGTTGCTTCAAAAGATTCCTTTGGAAGCAATGTAATGAAACACGTGGATTTATGCTGATAGCAAACTTTAAATAAATAAATACGACAATATGCAGTAGGCGTCATATATTTACAAGAGATGTTATAACTGCAGTTGTGCAGTCAGTGTACTGATAAATGCTTTTGTAAAGTTGTGAGTACGAGTCATAATTGAAATTTTTGCTTATACTTCACTTTTGTAGGAGTTGTAAAGTTGTTTTGCATCTCATTGCTTTTATATAAAATAAAAGACTTTGTTATGTGGAAACTCAGAATGTGGTTTGACATCATAATTGGAGAGGTAGAAACAGAAAATTCTCTCCCATTAAGCTTCCATTTCCGGACTGTTTAAAGGGGCAAGGGGCTCTACTCTGAATAGTTAGCATAGAGCTAAGTGGCCAGACACAAAATCTACCAGCCAAGGCAAAAATAGCAGCAAATAAACAATATACCGAATAATAGAATATCCTGATGATCTGAAGAAAGTATTTTCACTCATGAATGTGTGGTTTTAGGTATGTTGCTTTTCATGCATTATTTTCTTCATTATCTTCAAAATCTGAAATGGTATCTGTACTTAGCCAAGGGACTTCTCCCATACAGATTGTCTTTTCCTCTTAGCTTAGTTACCTAGATGAATATATGAATAACTAGATTTAGGACAATATAAGAATTTCCATGTTTTTGATTCTATGATTCTATGTTTTTAATTTAACTAAGGATGGTTGCAGATTATAGTCTGAGAAGTTGACTCTCTAGTCTGAAGTAACCATTTTTCAGGGCATACTGCAAAACTCACTTTTTGTAGGCTTTTGGGTAGAAGTCAAGTGAGAAACAGATATGTGCAATACAGAGGTGGAACACTTCAGGTACACTACAAGGTTTTGGGTTTGGAAATTTTGTCATTTTAGTATATGGTGGATACCCTTCCAAGTTTAGAGCAGTGCCTCGTAAGAGCATTTATACTTCTCCGTACATCTAAAACCTAGAGTAGTTTTGTCCAGATTGAGATGTCAGCTACAGATGCAACTGCTATGTCCTTAAATATTGCCAAATCTCCTGCCTTAATGGTGGTGCCTGAGTAAACAATCACAGAAGTACATTATTCTTTTGAAAGTCACAAAGACATAATGACAGGTCAATCTAAAAAATTTCATCCAAACATTTGACTTCTAAAATGAAGTACATTCTTTTAAAAGGATGTAGATAAATAGAATTTAAATTTTCTGCATAAATCTTTGTAGAGCGAAAAGATAGTCATTTGTAGAATATTTTTGAAATGTTTTAAGTGTTCCCCTTCTGAGAACTGTTTATATAGTTACTGATTTTTTTTTTTTTTTTCTGTCAGGAATGATGAGAAAGGTGGTTGGTTAAGTCTGACTACTTAGCACCAGGAGGTGGAGCCTCAACTTAGTAATAATAAAAATAGTAATAGTCTAATTAAAATCTATACATTAATAAATACGGCTGAAGCATCTTCTGAAAAACAAAATGTTATGATCCTCTGCCTTCTGACAGGAGAGGTAGGAACTGTTTTATGTCATTTTTGTGGATCCCAGTCTAGGAAGCATCTACACATCTAACTGGGACTGTTGCCCAAATGGGAGCTGTTTGTGCCCAGGATCCCTCCCCAGCTGCCTATTAAAAGCCAGGAAAGCGAAAGATGCCTTTCCTTTTTGCATCAAGAAGATGTTTTATCGTCTGTGCTTTAGCAGGCAGTTTTCTTGTAGAAGCTCACCTGGGACAAGAACAGACTGTTGACTGTCTATATTTTTAAATTTAGTTTTAAGCTGCCTCATAAGGACATGAGAGGAGGCAAAATCTGCAGTTTATTAAGTCTCACCTTTTGTGTTCCTATCTGCTGTTTTATGATATGTACCTAGTTATGGTTAGAAAGCCAGCATATCTATAATTTTGATGGATCTGACTGCTCTTGTAAACTGGGGTTTAAAATGCCTCAGATGCTCAGTTAGAAGGAGAGATCTGCAAGAAATAGCAAACTGCCTGCACTACAACAGACGAACAAACTTTTCTGTACCCAAAGGGTACAAAGGGTCTTGCCTCTGGGTGGTGCAAGGATGGTGTGTGCATGTGAGTTTGGGGTTTTAGAAGTTTTCTAGATCTTTTCTACTACTTGTGCAGCAGCTGAGAGGTGAAGTTTTTCACAAGTCACCTGAACTGATCTAACACTGTGCTGAGGTGGGTTCTGGCCCATGTTCTCTCCCTCTTCCCCTCTGCAAGCTAAAACTGGTATCTTATTAAACTGTCAGTAAATTAATAGAAAAAAAAATAATAGAAATGAATGTTTGCTGATTTATTTAGTACACTGAAAAGCCCTCTAAGATCTTGCATATGATTTTATTGGTGGTAGATTAACAAAGTAGAATTTGACTTTTGTTAGAACTTCATCCCTTTCTCCCTGTCACATCCCTTACCTATATAATGAGAAAACTATTACGGGAGAAAACTAGAAGAAAATTGTTTAACTAATGCTGATAAAACTGAATATTATCATCAAAAATTGATAAAAATGGGATTAAGGTTTTAGGAGAATATTTATGGAAATATCATAGTCCTGATTCTTTATTCTACTGCCTCAATTTTATTAGATGGTTAAATATATCATATTGACTTGAAACTAGTGAAAAGTTGGGCCGTATATTTCTAGGAGAAGCTTTGCTGCAAAACTTGACAAAATATACTTTATTTAGAAGTGAATGAATCTGAGTCAAATAAGCAGTTAAATGTAAAGAATTCAGACTAGTTTTGTAAAAAGCATGTAACACATTAATTTTGTTTACTTATGTTGTTACAAGATGTAATGGGTACAAGTTGAAACACAGGCAGTTCCATCTCCATGTGAGAAAGAACTTCTTTCCTGTGGGGGTGACAGAGCCCTGGAACAGGCTGCCCAGAGAGGCTGTGGCGTCTCCTTCTCTGGAGATCTTCCAAACCCACCTGGATGCCACCCTGTGCCATGTGCTCTAGGTGTCTCTGCTGGAGCAGGGGGATTGGACTAGATGATCTGTACAGGACCCTTCCAACCTCAACTATTCTGTGATTCTGTGATTTTGACTATTCCTTGTCAAAACTATTCTGGTGTTTTGTCAAATCCCCTTTTCTCCCTTTTCTGATCCAAAGGCAGACTCATGCATGACCCATACCAGGAATTACGATGTTTAAATGACTGTGTAATTAGTTTACCTGCGTGTATTTCAATGTCTAGTTGGAGTCAAAGCAATTTCTCAAATAAAGATTGCATAGATTGTGATTATTTTATTTTATTTCTGAAGATACTGTCAGATAAAAATAATAAAAAGAATCCAAATAGTTTCAGAAAACAGAGTAGTCAGGCTTACTTTGCAACTCATTTTGTTTTATAATAATTTTTTTTTTTTGGATGTTAGAAGTGTTTTTTTTTTGTTTGTTACTGAGTGAGAAGTCCCTAGGGAAGAAAATATCTCTAGAAGGTGAATTTTGGATTATTTATTCTCCCTAAGCTGGTGTTAACTGTTTAATGCTAACATGAAATATTTTACAATAAACTCTTTTACTACCTCTAAATTTATAGGGAAAACAGCCAAAGAGGGAAGTAACAATGATAGAGCTAAACGTGCCATGATGAATCAGATTCATGCAAAAGGAAAACCAGGCCTGCTAGGATTAAGCGATGAAGAAAGAAGTGAAGATGAAAGTAGTTTGTATTGACCAATTAATTTCTATTACATTTTATTAGTTTCAAGTAATGAACATGAAATTTGTTGATGTTTTCTTTTTCAAGACAGCAGAGACCTCCCAGTATGAAATGTCCCTATTTAATGATTATTGGAGCTTTCTCCAGAGTATTTTTTCAAAGTTTATTTCATATTTAAACTTTCTATTTATAGGTCAGTGTTGATTCTTTATATCTTCCTTAGTGAGCATGCTGTAATCTTGTGAATATGAACAGTTTAATAAGAAAAAAAGGTAAAACTGACAAAAAGACAAAATACTATTTTGTATATTGTCAGTGGTAACATGTAGCCCTTGTTTTCTATTAGCCTCTTGTGACAGTGCAGGGATTGTGGCTTGATCTTAGCTGTTGCTGAGCTTGCCATTTAACCAATATTTATTATCCAAGATTAATATCAACTGCTCTGGAATTTGTTTTTCTAGACAGTGGCCTTGACTCAGTCTCTGTTCTGAACATCTATCATCTTAGCCAGCACTCCTGGTTTGAATTATTCATGTTCTGCTGCTGCTCATTTACCCAGCCCCATTGAAGTCGATCGAAAGAGTCTCATCTAATTCAATAGACTTGGGACTTGGGAGTCTTTGTGCTTATTCTTAGGTTCTTTCCAACATCTGAATTATATAAAAAGTTACATAAAAATAGAATGATTTTATCTGTATTATATAAGCAGTGAAGTTCATGACTCTGAGAAGAAAAACCCCCAAACCCTTGATGTACTGTCAGCTGTTACAACACACCTCTGATTCTTCAAACATCTGCCTTAGAAAAGCAGATGTTCCCTCTGCTCCCACCTAACCTCACATAAAACCTTTGTTCTAAAGTTTTTTAATAACTGTATCGGTTTCCTTATTGAGATGACGAGGTGGCTCCACACCCTCCATTTATATCTGAGAATGAGATGCTTGCGCAGGACAGCAGATTTGGTAATACCTTAAGTCAACATTGCTGCTGTTTGCAATATTTTCAAGCCCTCGATTACTTTTAATCATAGATTCAGTTTGGTGGGATCTGTTACCCAAATTCCTTCTTTCTGACTGGTACCTTGTTGCCTGCGCAGACAAAACGACTTCCAGCTGCACAAGGAATGCAAACCCTAGTCTTCCATTAAACACCTCATCAGTTCTTAGTTTTGTATCTTTTTGTTTTTTCTTCTCTCCCATTTTAGCTGATTACTTTATAAGTTGTGCTTGCACTCAGATTTGAATTATCTGCATTATATTATGATATGTATTTTTAAGTATTTAATATATTTATAATATTTAAGTAATAAAAGCAAATAAATAGATAGATATAACCTCTATACACTGAAATAAAACATTCCTATGCAACTTGTTGTTATTGTTAGATTGATTGCTTTTTGTTTCTTCTGCAGGGATAACCCCCACAAATACACAAGAACTGCTCTCCACTCCCAAACAAGACAAATATAAATTGGCAAGAATTTTAGCTAAAAAGGCGATCAAGGTACATAATGCTTGGGAGTTGATTTGCTTTTAATTGCATAAAAGTATGTACTTGCTAGTATCCTCTGTTTCTCTGAGCTTTAAGTTCTTAAAAGTATAGGCTATCTGCTAGAAAGTTTGGAAAAAAATTGTGTTTTTTTTTATTTTTTTTTTTTAACTTGAGAGAAGATCTTGTTGCTGTTAGAAACATTTGCCCAAAGATAATGCATCCATGGTGGCATGGTGGAAAAACACATACAGTATTGTAACTCTAGTTAACAGTGGCTACCAAAAACATTGACTTATGTGGCCTGTCGTTGAACAAATGTTCATTAGAGAATAGATGAAAATGAGTTAGACAACTGAAAAAGATAGTGACTGACGTTATTAATACGTTTACATCCAGCTGTGTGTATATATAGCCGAGCTTTGAATGGGTGTAACAGACTATTTTGCATTCCATTGGACTACAGCAGCAGCTTTTGAGGGAAGAAATTGATGCTGATTATCAGAGCATAACCAGCAGGACAGGGATCAGAATAGAGCATTTTTTGTGTGTGTCTGTTCAGCTGTAGGTTTACTGATATATCACAAATAAATCTTAAATCTTTTCTCTCTCATTTTCAAAGTATGCTTGCAGTTTCAGTGTCTGTTGATTCTGAAGTTAATTCTGATTTGAGCTTGACTCTGACCTATATGTTTCCATGCAAAAATAAAATCATATTTTTAAAAACATTTATATCTGTCGCTTTTTTGATATTTTTAGGAAAAGAAAATCTTTACTATCTGTGGATCGTACCCAGTGGTTCGTGCCATTTTAAGAAAAAAAGGTTGGGTAGAGAAAAGGCTTCCCCTTAAAAGTAGCTTGCAAGATGATACAGCTGACCAGTCTTATAGTTGTCATGAAAATGCTTGGAAGAATGATAAGGTATCTCAACAACGTGAGAAAATAGGTTTGTATGGCAAATGTTCTCCTTTAATATTGGTAGCTCTGATAGCAGTGATGAACATGAAATGATTAACCGTAGCTTTCTTGTTTTGGCATTTTTATCTCCTGACATGGCAAACATATCCCAGCTCTTCATGTTCGGGGCAGCAAAACTCATTTTTTAATGTGCTCTGAGGTATTTTGTACTGGCCTTGGGGCACATAGCTGCCATTGTAAAATGCTTCAGGAACTGTCAGTCTCTTGTCTGTTTCTTAATCCTGTGAACTTTTTTTCTAAGGAAAGAAAAATACCTTGCGGGAAGAAACAACTTGCATCAACAGTTCAGATGACATTCATGATTTAATGGTAAGGTAATATACCTGTCTATTTGCTTTCTATTTTGAAGCATATTTTAAAATTACTTGTAAAATTTGTCATGACAACTTTTTATTTAGTTTTCTCCTTGTGGTATTTTTTTTTCCTACTTTGCAGTCACACTGGGCCAAATTTTGCTGGAAATCAGAAATGCGGCACAGAGCATGACACAACTATTTGCCTTGAGGCTAGCAGAAAGAGATGCCAGTAACTTTGTATTTATTCTTTAAAGAATTTTCTCCTTATAAGATGCAATTTTGCAGTCCAGCTATTGCATATAAAAATCGTATCAACAAGGGCATGGAGCCTGTGATGAAGCCGATAGTACATATCAGATGGAATTTAACTGATAAGTACAGAGTTAATATTTGACAGTCAGAGATAGAAGACACAAGTTCTTTGCACATCTACTAGAACTGAAAACTTCTTGTGCCTTGAGTTTAGGCAGAAGCAAAAGGGTTTCTTTGGCAACACCAACAATATATAAACAATACAGTAGGCTATATTGTATTTCAAAAATGGCCCTGGGCTTGCTTTATGATTGCTGGCTGACGTGCAGGTTTTAGATGAGCTTCAAACATGAGAAATAGGGAGAAGAGATGGTCTGAGTCCTTCAGACTGTGTGTCTGGCTTGCACTTAGCCCAGTTGATTACCACTTTCAAGTGTCTGCCTTTTGAGATTATGAGAATGAAGATGACTTGATGAGTTGGCCTTGGGTTCATCTTTTAGAGAGCACTCTAATGTTGTATGACTCAGGTAGGTGGGATCTGTAGGTAGACTAAGTTTGGACTGTCCTTACAAGTGTGTATTGATACATGAATAATCTCTGAACATATTGCATCTGGCAAACTGAGCAAATCTGCACTGGTTGCTCTGCAGTCTGGAGTGAGTTATCCACAGACATAAGCTCTTAAGGTACGTTACAAAGACCATCAAAAGGTCCTTTGAAATATATATTCTCCTGAGTAAGCAATTGTAGTAGTGTAAAGTTCTGTGATTTTGTAAGGAAATAGTGTATATAGTGTATATTTGCCTCTTTGGAGGCTAATATTGATGCAGTTTTAGCAAATTCCATAGGCTTAAATCTATATGAACATAATACAAATTTTCATTTTATACCAGTCTAGGATGGTGAAAAATGAAGAAGCTTCTTTGTTCTGGACCGTAAGAAAAGATGCTATTAATTGCCATGACTTGCATTATGATCAAATGTTGAATCATTTTGCAAAAACCAGCTCCTTTACAACTAAAGTAAGTTTCTTGCTGAAGTTGTATGGTCCCCAGGCTGCAGATGACAATACCTGTGCTTCTGGGTTTCATAGAGGCATATGCAAGGACCCAGTTTCTTTGCAAACTCAGTCACCAGTAAGTGAGGTAAGGGTTACCATGAATACTCAACCTTGCCATCAATGAGGTTGATTTTATTATTCTTTTTAATTAGTGACTATTGTGAAGGAGTACTAGACTTCTGCAATTCCTTGCAAAAGAAATACAAATTTATTCAGCAGTAATGTGCAAGCCCCTAGTCTGTGATCAGATATGTTTATTGGTATGGAGCCCATACAGATAAAATTATAAATAAGGTCCATGTGAAACTGTACATTTTGCTAAGCTCCTACCCTGTTCTTTGAATCTTTGGAAAGAAGAGAGAGACTGAAAATTAGTTATTCTCATTTAAAGAAGTAATCATTTGTCAAAGGCAGTAGTTGGTTTTTTTTTTTTTTCAAATACATATGTCATCATTTTGTGCATGAATTTGTCTATAAATTTTACACAAAGCAAAATAGCAAAATATGTTAAAATTTTGGTGGGGTTTCAGGTAGGTAATTTGGATTTAGCTTCAGAATGCAAAGTTGGCTCTATTGTTTGCCTCGGAAAATGGACAATCATTTAGGTGACTAACAAATTTGCAATTTTAATACCTCAATATCTATTTATGTAAGAGCAGCAGAGAAATGAGGATGAGTGGAAGAGAGCAGCGAGACTGAGATTAAAGGGAAGAGGGGTAGGAGGACTACGTATTTCCTTTGCAGCAGCTAGCAGTTTGAATTGGCTAATCTGTCTTATTACAATTGATTATATGGTTAATTGATTATATGATTAAAATCAGAGCACCAAGAACGATCCTTCTAGTGGAAATGTAAGCTTTATAGAAATGCCCACTTCAGTTTTGCTGAGTGTCAAACAATTTTTATATTCTTTTTCATTCAGGAGGACTGTGGTATTATGGTGAAGTCAGAGCACATGTGTGTAATTGAATATATGTGTACAGATATAACATGTTTGTGTATATAATATTGCTATTTTTTTTAAGATTGGACTCTGTTTAAATTTGAGAAATTTACCATGGTATGCTCAAGCAAACCCTCATACCTTCTTTCCCCGTTGTTATGGTATTTGCATGGAAGATGAAAAGCAAGATTTTATAGGTAAGTCACTTCTCATCATTTCTGTGCTCAACCAAATGCTGCAATGTTGTGTTAACCTAGGTCCAGAACACCCAGCATCTCCCAACACCAGATGCTCCAAGGCTGAGCAAGGGGAAAGGGGGACCTCCCTGGGAGGGAGGATTACCTCTCTCTCTTCTGGTAATGCTTTTTCTCGTGCAACCCAACATCCCATTGACCTTCTTAGCCACCAGGGCCCTTTGGTGGCTCATGGTCAGCTTGTCTCCCAGGACTCCTAGGTCCTTCTCTGCAAAGCTGCTTTCCTGTGAGTCAGTCCCTAGTCTGTAGCGGTGCCTGAGCTTATTCCTCCCTAGGTGAAGGAGTTTGCCCTTCCCTTTGTTGAGTTTCATGAGGTTCCTCCTTGCCCATCTCTGCAACCTGTCCAGATCCCTCTGGATGGCAGCACAGCCCTCTGGGGTGTCAGCCACTTATCCAAGTTTTGTGTCATCAGCCAACATGCTGAGGGTGAGCTCCAGTTGAACAAGGCTGTACCCATTACAGACACCCTGGGGACTCTGCTGGCCTCCAACCAAAATGCACCACTGAGCACAGCCCTCTGAGCTCTGTCCTTCAGCCAGCCCTCAAGCCACCTCACTGTCTGTTCATCTTCTCTTTACCTATGACAAGAGTAGGGGGCAGAAGATTGGCTTTAAAGAGAAGTTCCTTTCTTCCTCCAGCTTGAGATAAGAGAATGACATTTTCTGTCTTCTGAGAGTGGGCTTTTAGTGCACAAATTCTATGCCTGGTGTACTTTCTACAGAGCCTTTAAGGTAGATCAGCCAGTGTATCATAATCCTACATCATCTTTTTCTTGAAAAGTGGAAACCTTCCATTTTCTTATCTATAATTGTTATGCTGCTAATTGCACTCAAGCTGAAGGTAGCCATATGCTTTTTTTAAATTTTCAAGAAAGACTCCTTGCCAGTGAAAAATGTTCATAGCGTGGACAGATATTTCAAACCCAATAAACTGGGAGGAGGAGGGGAATAAAAGGTATTTTAGTTTAATAATTAAGGATCTATTTTAAAGCAGTCTTTTCTTCCTGCTGTTTTGTGCCATGATAGATCCTGATGCTTGCACTGGCAGTCTTATAAAATACATACTCTTGCCTTAGGCCTGCCTGACCTCATGTGCTCCATCAAGCAGCCATCTGGATCTGTAAGGCACCTGGTACTTTTTAAAGCTTTGGCTAGAGACACCAGTGCTGATTTTGCGCCAGTAAGAGGTTTTGTTATACAGGGGAAATGTACTGGCACTAGATTTTCCCTGGTGATGAAATGGAAAATTGTTATGAATGTAGGATGGACTTAGAGGTATATACAGCCTAGAATCTTCATACAAAAAATGTCTCCTTTTTTATTGCCGCACAGAATAATAGCTTGTTTCACTGCATTTCCACAGTTCTTTAGTTAGGAGGATTATTGACAAGCATAAAAACAGAGAAATTATGCAACAATTCCGAAAGTATGGCCTCAGATTTACTGTCTCCCAAACACATAAACCTACATATATAGCACGTTTCTGTGAATATTAAGGCTTTTAAGTGACACATGAATAAAATTATCTTTTTTATTGTATTTTAAGTGAATGAATGGTAAGTAGTATAGGGCAAAGGAACTTCGCATGCTTTTAATTTTAGTGCCTGATATAGTTCAGATAAATGGTTCAGATTAAGGAGGCTAGACAGAGTTTAACTGAACAGTCCCCTGGCCCATCCATCCCCACCCCCTATTTTTTATATTGGTTGAGGGTTAGTCAAGAGCTTATGAGATTTATCAGTGCTTCATTTCTAGAGGGCAAATATGCAGTTAACTTCCTTTAGGATTATTAATGGATTTATTAGTTCTAGTGAAATAGAGCTTATAAGAATGTGGTTTATTTTAGAGGACTTCCGGAACACAGCAGCCTCAGGTATACTGAAGTGGGTTGTCAATCTCAAGGCTGGCAGTGGAGTAGCACAGAAGGGTGAAGAAAAAAGCAGCACCACCGATGTGCACCCACATAAAGGTATTTCTTGCACATCATTATATTGTTGTTTGATTTTTAAAAACAGTCAAGGAGTAGTTTGTGGAGTGTCCATTTTTAAGGGACAATATTTTTTAATTGATGTAACTAAGATGAGTGGAATTTTAAATTTATTGTTGTCACTTGTAGTTGTAGCAGAGGGATCACAATTTCTCTATCGCTTTTATTATCTCTCACTCTCCATCAGTTTTATTACAAGTAAAAACTATAAGAAAAACCTACTAAGAGCCCCAGATTCTTAGTGTAACTCAAATCACACTTTTAAAAGAGACAACTTGACTGTATTTACTTTGTTTAGTGCTTCTGTTCCGTTTTGCTGCAATCCACAGTGTGATTTATTGATGGGGGAAAAGGAAGATGTTAAAGGAACAACTACCTTTTATCTGTTATTAGCACATACTGGAATAGCATGTGATGCTATGTTACATAATGTGGTTGAATTTTCGCAGCCCTTACCAGCTAATAATGTTCTATGTCTTCCCTTTTGTATGTCTGTAGTCTTTTTGAAATCGTATATATAAAATGGCTTCTAACTAAGCAAAGAAATCTTAAAAAACTCATTGGTTTTACACCTGCTTCCCTTGAAAGCAGTAGAAACTCTTGCTGCCAACTCCAGGTAAGTTAGATGAAGAATGATGGCTGGATTTTTCAGAGCTGGATAAGCTCAGGAGGTTGGTATTTGTGAGCTTGATCAGCTGCCCGTGATGTTAGTGTATGTCCTGATGCTTCCCCCAAAACAAATGAGCTTATTATAAATATCTGCATATTATGAAGTGAAATTTTTCTGGTTATAACCAGGATATAACCATACCATTCAAGGAATTTTCAAATCTTCTGTGGAAGTGGGGAGCTTAGAGGATAGTCATGATAGACTGAGTGGATGCTGGTATGAGTTACTCCTTGGTGACAGGTTAATTATAAAGAGGAGGACTATGGGGAAATGCAGAAATAAACAAAAATCCACTCAAGAGAGAGGGATGTTGGTCATAGTAGGGGCAGGCTACTGAGATATGGAATTCTAAAGACATATTGGTCAGAAGAAAACTATGCAGAAGACAGGTCAAGAAAACAGTCTTGCTCCAGTTAGGCATATACCGAACTTCTGACCATTGGATTGCCTGGGTGCTGGGCAAATTTGTGTCTGTGTTTTACAGTGCCAGCCACTGGAATCCTGTCTTTCAGTGGATTGTTGGTAAGGACATGCTAGATGTGAATATTGTCTTACACCAGAGGAGCTAGAGATTTGCACAGAGAATTTATTGCACATCTGATCATGCTTCACTGAGCCAGGAGGTGCTGAGCAGATTCTTCCACGTTTGCTAAATGTACTTTCATGGTGTTAATAAATCCCATTACATGCCTCAAGACACGCAGTGCTTAAAGAATGATGAAATACTGCCATTTGCCAGGTGTCATTTCCTGGCTGAAGGACAGGAGTATGAATTGCAAGTTTCTTTCAAATGTGGTGTTGATTCTAATTTATATATGGAAGTCTTCATGTGACTTTCACTATATGATGTTACAAATACCAATATAGGTATTTTTAACTTGATTTCTCTTTAAAAAAGAGACTAAGCAAAAACTAAGCAAAGAAAATATTCCTCAATCAAAATCCAATTCCCTCTTTAATGTGAAGAAATCTCTCAGATATAAGGTAAGATATTACAGTTTGCAAGTTATTAAGCTCTGGAAGATTTTCTCTTGTATTTATATCTATGCTTATACAAAATGTCAGGAGATCCCATTAACGCCCTTGCTTTTTCGGGGCATGTGTGTGTTTTTTTTCAAGGTTCTGAGTGTTATAATGAAATGAAAGTCAAACAGCTTCCTGGAAAACTAGTAGACATGGCTTGCCTTGTGTGTGAGACCTACCTTGAGCAGAGGCAACATAAAGACATTGACAGAATTGACTGTTCTTCCATACTCAGTGAAGACAACTGGAATGAACTACTCAATCATTACTATTCTCTTGTTCAGTAAGTTTTCACTGCTGCAATTAAGTATTTCAAATTCAAGCCCTAGACAAAAGTTAGATTAAAACAATGAATAGGACTTTAAGTGGCAAATAGCTCCATGTTACTGTAAGGTACTCTGTAATGTATCACAGTCTGATCCTAATGTTGAAACTAGCTGGTCAGAAAAGCAACTCTAATGTTCATTTTAACTAAAAAGAAATTATTTTGACCATTCAGAGCTTCATCTCAAAGAAACTTGCCAACAGTGTAAGCTGAAAATCATCTTCATTAGGTGGACCGTATTTCCTCTTATGAAACTAGGAAGCGTAAACATAATGCGAAGTGGAAAGGATAAACTATACAGTTTATTTTAGTAGTATGGAATTCTTTCAGTTGTGATACCAATGTTTTATCAATGGCTGCTGGATTTTTTTTTTGATTTACCTTTCCCCGCCCTACCCCCAGAAATGTTGGTTTGTACAACCATTTATCACTTAAGTTCTTCGGGAAGGCTGGAGAAGAAGCCCAAAAATGTTGAAAAGCCATAGACCTTACTCATCAATATACTCACAGTATATAATAGCTGTGTGTTTTGACCACAACCCTAGGGCAATCTTGAATGTTGTGCTTACTCCACTACAGACAAAATAAATCCATTGGAATATGCACTTGACCATTTGCCTGGGCCTGCACAAGGCACAAGGACTGGTGCTTCCAATGCCTAGTAGGCTTCCTTGTTTTTTTCCTGAGTATTAACATTAGTTTCTGGTTTGCTAAGTCTGATGTAAGGAATGATCCTGTAGCTATCCTGACTCTGTTCCTACTTCATATGTTATCCATGTTGCAAATATTCACATGGCAGTTCTTTGTAGTCAGGAGCTTCATTATTTGGAGAGAAGACTAGTACTGTTATATTTATTAACCCTTGGTTTCATGATAGCACTAAAAATAAATATTCCAATTCCTAAACACTTTGAAAGTGCCTTTGAAATTAATCTTAAGTTGTGTTTGAGGAAGAGACCATGTAGTAAGAAAAGCAGTATGTTTCTCATGAGGTCATAATACTATTTGAAATGTGGGAGTGAGAGTTTGCTGCTTAGAATTAAACTTCCCTCACTGCACTCCCAGCTTTCACATGATTACTCATGAGGAAGGCATAAATGTAGGAAAAAAATGATTGCTCTTCCATGCTTGTTTTATTTTATGTGGTTTTATTTATTCACAATAAAAAAGTATCATTCTGCGATGTTAGGAAACTATAAAATATGACCAAGTTCTTATAAATTGCTACTTTTAGCATAGCGATGTGTAAACTAATATCTTACACTGTTCTGTTTGCAGTGAGGGTGCTGTCATTTGCAATGCAGATAGTTATGTTAGCCAGTGCCAAGCTATTCTATCCAAAATTGTGTCAACAAATCCACAGCAAGCCATAGATGGTAATCGAAACATATGGATAATTAAACCAGGAGCAAAATCTCGAGGCAGAGGTAATAACTTTATTTTTCACTGGAGAAGTTCATTAGCTGGTTATAGAAACAACCTCTGGAAAAGTCTGTATTTTGGAGGAGATTGCCTAGTAAATTCTTAATAAATTGTCATTATATTTTATTTCAAATTTAAAGTAAAAATTTTACATTCAGGGATAATGAGAATTTATTTTCTTTAGTTCTGAGCAGAAGCTAGTTCTCCTGGTCTTGAGATGGGGCTTCAAATAGACTTGACATTATGAAAATCTGGCTTTCTTTGGCTGAATGTGCTGGTAAACTTAGAGGATAGAGGAGCTTCCTATACTGGGGGAACACTGTTTTTTCCCCCAGCAAAATACTGTGTGTATATTAAACTGAAAACATGTGAGTTCTCATTTACTTCAGTGCATTAGTATGGAACCAATTGTATGCTTGAAAACCAGAAAATACTTCAGTGTTTAAGGATCAGAGTCAAAAGTCTGACTTCAAATAAGAATTTTGATTTCATTTTGTATTTATTATTTCACCTATTTCAACTAAGTAGAGAGGTCTGTTATGTCCAGTTCTCATCCTTTTTTCTTTCTAAGTACTTCTGCATAATGCAAGTCTTGTTTTTTTTTCCCTTTTTTTTTTTGATAATCCCTAATTTTCTTTTGATGCACAAAAATAATTGTGCAATTGTGTATAATAGATGTGAGTAAAAATAATGGAAAGATATCTATGTAATATTAAAATTTTACCCTTCTTTCACTCAGCAGCTGTCAGGACACTAGTGCTACGAGCTTACATTCCTTTTTTTTTCTCTTTCAGATATTGTATGCAAAGACAGACTGGATGATATCCTGAGGTTTGTAGAGGTGACAGGGAGAACTTCCATAAAGGAAAATGAATGGGTTGCTCAGAAATACATTGAGACACCATTGCTGATTTACAACACTAAATTTGACATCAGACAATGGTTTCTTGTTACCGACTGGAATCCTCTAACCATATGGTTTTACAAAGAGAGCTACCTAAGGTTTTCTACACAACACTTCTCCTTAGATGATCTGGACAGGTAACTAAGGGAGGGAGGATAAGCAAAATTTACGTGCATAAAAGTAAATGAACAAGATTAGACTGAAACATCTGTAGTAGTTCAGATACAGCATTATGGTCATTTTACCTATTATATATAGATCATTTTACCTATGAAATGGTTATTTTCTATTATATTTTACCTATATTTACCTATATACCTATCCTACCTATTATATATTTTACCTATATACCTATGATATATTTGCATTTCAACACAAGCTCTGATGATATACTATGTATTGATATCTCAGTCTGAGGTTGTGCTTTATAACACCTTAAGAATCTGTCATCTCTTTTGAATAATACAGGAAGTTTGCTAGCATTTTAAAATGCTGTGAATCTTAAATAAATAAATAAATATATACATATATATATATATGGACAGTCCATATATATGGACAGAAATGTCCTCTGACTCACTCTTGAATATGTGATATTTTTAAAACCAGATATTAAAGATGGGGTGGATTCTGTTACAGTTTGGGGAAACCTGGTGTGATTTCTATTTGAAATTTTGTGTTATTCCATAAATCAGTATTTTGCTAGCACTCTGTCTCCTGTGTGGGCCCTACTGAGGTGAATCACTAATGTGTGTCCACAATTAGTGTTTTCTACTGATTACCTGGCATTGCTCAGCACACAGGAATGTTTTACAACCTTTAGTGGGTATCATGAGAACACTGTGGTGAGGATAGAAGCAGAGTCAGACTGTGTAAATTTTCTGTAGCCCAGTTCTTCATTCATCACCCAGGAAGTGAATCCACTTCTCTTCACTCTGGCAGTTTAAATAAGGTATCCTTTATTTCAAATGTGGAGAAATGAAAGAACCTGAAAATGACTTCACTATCCAAATTCTGTGGCTTTTAGCTCAAAGACAATTTTGCTTCCAGTGTGATCAGTTCTCCTTAATTTGCTTTTTCAAGTTTTGCATTGTTTGCAACTGTTTGCACTTTGTATCTGCTTTCTTTACAGCTCAATTCATCTCTGCAATAACTCTATCCAGAAACATTATCAAAATGCCTCAAACAGGCACATTCTGTTGCCATGTCACAATATGTGGTCCAGCACTAAATTTCAGAAGTACTTAGAAAAGAAAGGTCATGGCACCGTATGGCAAAACCTTATATGTCCATCAATGAAAAAAGCCATCGTTTACACAATGAAGATGGCTCAAGAGAGTGTTGAAGCCAGGAAGAACAGTTTTGAGTTATATGGGGCAGATTTTATTCTTGGGCAGGACTTTAAACCATGGCTGATTGAAATCAACACTAGCCCAACTATGTTTCCTTCAACCCCAGTCACAGAAGAACTGTGTACTCAGGTACAAGAAGATACAATCAAGGTTGTTCTCAGTAGTAAGAAAATGGGCAAACATAAAGATACAGGAAAATTTGAACTTCTCTGGAAAGAGGTATGGAGCATATAGCATTACATTCACTTTCAAGGAGAATTTATTCTGGAAGTTGTTTTGCAGTCTAACTGTTTTACTGCATTCATAAAATTTACTTATATGTAGAATTTAGCTGTATTCAGTTTGCAAAGCTAAATATACTATATATAGATCAGGAATCAGTAGAGTGCAAGAATATTCTATCTTTATTTGGAGGAAATCAGAGAGCATAAATGCTTGCTATATTTGTATAAGGCATGGGGGGCTTAATGGTTTCACAGGACTCTTGTCTCTAAAGCATTCAGCCGTGTGTGAACTTAGGACTGAAGTTTTGGTCTATATTGGTTACTCCCTCCAGTGAAGGCTGCAATAAATGGATGGAATCACTGTACCAACTATGTCCTATAAATATTCAATATATCATCCTATATCAAATGAGCAAAATACAATTTGCCTTTTTGGTTTTCTTAAAATTTCCTTACATACCTTTTTTCCCTGTATTTTTTCTGCTTGTTGTTGGTATGAGTTGCTTTTATTTTTTTCATTCATCTCAAGGATGTTCTTGGAAAGTCAGACAAAACATTAACATTGTGCTGGACACTGTCAGGCTGATAGCAAAGATGATAATTACTTGCTGCAAACTTACCTTTAAGAAAAATGCAGCAGAGAGGCAAATATGCCCAGAGGGGCTGGATGGAATATTTACCTGTAGTTGACCACAATGATACTTCACTGCTTTTTTTTCCTATTAACTTTTGTTTATTTTATACTTTAGGGCCTTAAGTTTGTAGGTTTTGCCATATTCTATGTTATGCATTTAGAATTAGTACTGTAGGGTCATTATTATATTTTCAAACGGTTAGTGATATATTTTTCTGTTTCTCTTGAGGCTCCTTTGGATTTGCCTCCATTTACTGTTACAGATCTTTTAATAGAAGGTGTTGGTATTAAAAAAACAACCCAGAAAGCTACTCCCTTCGTGAATGTCAACTTTATAGCATCAAGGATAACTCAAGAGATGACTAAGAAGTCTTCAACCAACTACCAAAAGCGAGAAGAGTCAATGGTACCTCTAGATTATGACAAACAACATTTTACAATTGAAAAGGAAAAGAATGTTCTCTGTAAGGCACCAGTGCTTCTCAAGAGACAGCTAGGGAAAAAAAATAATGTAAAAGATGTAAGGACAAAATCCACTGGGTGCACTGATTTCCCAAGCTCTCCTGCACAATCTGTGCAAAGCATTCCAGATCAAAGACTTCTGCCACCTATAAGTGGGAAAGGGGGAAAAGATTCAAACATCTGGAAAATACATCAAGCAGGTCTTTCCTTTCCAAGCACACACTCTTTCAGCTGGACTTTACATCAATCTTCTAAAATACCAGGTAGTATTTTTTTAGCAGATACTGGGCTGTAAGGGTTATGAGCAGAAGTTTTAGGTGTCTGATGCTAGTAGCACAGTGTAAGTATATCATTGATTTGTCTCTTTTGTTGTACACTTGTACATCCACTGTTCTTTCGATCCACTTTTCATTTGCATTTTATTTGGTTTACTTCCCTTCTGAATTCCTGTGGTCTATACAGTAGATTTTTTATTATCTGGCAACATTAATTCCCAAATAATTCTTAAGGATTTACGCTTGTGTTATAGAAAAATAAATGTCAATAAAAATAGCTATTTCATCTCCTGTGTTACTATATGTGGATGGATCAAGAGATTTGATGTTATAAAAATCTATGCATTCCAATGATTATTGGTTAAATTATAGTCACTGAAAGTGATTGGTAGCTGTTTCTGACTACAGTCTGGTTTCTGCAGAATGATGCCTGCATTACAAACCACCATCTTCTTTCAGCACAGAACTGCAACTCAGATAGCAGAGGTGGCAAAGATTAAGCCAGACTGCACCTGAACTAAGCTCTCAACTCCAGGACATTTTTCTTTCTGTGCAGTTGGGAAGTCTCTGACTGTGGAAGATGGAGGGAAATGTTTACTACTCTCTGTAACTGTTTTGAGGACAGGAATACGCCTGTAAACTCCTCTCATAGGTGTCTCAGATTTGATATAAAGAAACCAAAAGAGTAAAGAGAAATTCCTATTGTTTTTAAGGCATTTTGAAAATGTTATTGCACAAACATAGGACTAGGAACAAACAAGATATTTTGTTGCTATCTAAATAGCTAATAATACGCTAATTAAATTTCTAACAGTTAATATCTAAATATTGTAGCTGAAGCTTTTTATGTACTCATTGAGGCTGTCATTATTAGACTTACTAGATCATGCAAATGTATATTACTGGTGTTCTCTACACTGAGGCATACGGAGAAAAAAATAAATATAGACACTACTGTTGAGCAGGAGTAGGTCCAAATGAGTGCTGGAAATCAGAGACATAACATTTATGCTGCATGGTGGTGGGTATAGAGTTTGTTTGTATGTTTATTGAATATCTATTTATTGGGATTCTGCCTGTCATGAAATAAAAAGTTACAGGCATTTGTAACTCAACCTTCAGTGTAAAGGTTCACCGCATGTATAGTTCTTTTTTACTTACTAATGCTTGATCTAAGTGCTTTAAATGCTTTTTGAGAGAATCACAGAATGGTTGAGGTTGGCAGGGACCTCTAGAGATCGTCTAGTCCAACCGAATAACAGTGAGATCTGCATGCCAGCTGAACAAAGGCAGAGCTCTGAGTCATGGAGTCCACAGATAGCGAAGAGTTTAAACACACACTCGTCTTAACAATCCGCAACTGGCTGACACTAGGCAGTGCTTGCAAGATTCTTGCAATTCTGGATCCTCCTCTTATCCTCTGCATTCTCTCCATATGCTTAGATACTATGCCTGGTATCAAAATAGAGGCTCCTGATTTATTTCTGAACAATGAATGCCTAAGTTGCAGTTTACACAGATAGATCCATTAAAAGTCTAACAGCATTTGCTATGTACAGGCAATTGTCCCCCAAGTATATTTATTGAAGTATATTCAAGTATATTCATCTCTACAGTAAGCATTTTTAAGCTATAGAATTAACTGAAATGAGGGTTAATGACTTTTTTTTTCCTCTCAGGAGGTATTCAGATTCGTAAGCAGAAAATGCCATGCTTTTTATGTGGAAACACTTTAAAGTGGAAGAAAAGATGTAAACATCACAGCTCCTTTTGCACAGCTGTTTTGCAAGAGCATTCCTATTTACCTATAAATGACAGCTCTAGTTCTGAAAAGATGGACAACAAGATGATCTTTGCTGGCAGTGTCTTCTATCCATATATCTGAAATCATTCAGAGCACTTTGGGGATGAAGAAAATCGGAGATTTCATTGTTTTCTGTTTTTTTTTTTTTTAATTGATATAAATAATAATAAATAGATGCTGAAGATCACTGGTCATCAACAGTTTGTCATGTTTTAAACAGAACCCTTAAGTATTTAGCACCAGTATTTCTGCAGAAACTGATCATTGCTGACTGGCCCAGAGGCCAGATAGTTCTGTGAGACAATAATTTGTAGCCAGCTTGTGTATTTGTTTGGGAAGGTCAAAATGCAGAAATTGCCCTTTTTTTGTGGAGTGAGTTCTTTACTGGCTTAAAGAGTTCAGCCATCTTACTAAGGTGTCAGACTGGTACTGCTGGGAGCGGGTGAAGGAAGAAGAGTATATTGCCCCTTCACTGGCAAGTGTTGTTCAGGTTGTTGTATGTAACATACACCTGAAGCTGTTTCTGTGAACAGTTAGACAGAAGAGAATGGAAACAGTTATTTTGTAAATTTTTTTTTTGCAATTGTTGATTCCTTGGTAAGTCAAAGACTTCATATTGATAACCAAATACATACTAATTCAGAAGTATGTAGAAGTATGTATGTATGTAGAAGTATGTATGTAGAAGTATGTAGATCATGCTACATTTATACTTTCCTCAAAGGGAGAAGATTCAGAAAAATGTAAAGGAAAAGCATACAGTAAATACAGTTTTGATATTAAAACAAGTATCTGAAAAGAAGTAGGAGCAACCTGAACTGAGGAAGCTAAAACTAAAGTAATAGGACCCAAGAAAAAATTCTAGGCAAGCAATGACTGTAACCTTTGATAATGATCCTAAGTAAAAAGTAAGTAAAAAAGTATACTGTATTAATGAATATAATACCTGAATAATGAAATTACCATAATCTTTAATCTTAATAGTAAGGTAATCTAGTGTATGTTGTTCATCATTATGTCACACCTCCATCTGCTTTTGAGGATGATAACAGGGCACATCAAGCTTGCCAAGAAACAGCTGAGGCAACTCATGAATAAAATAAAGAACCTCTTCTAGCTTTGCATCTCTGAAGTTAACTGTGGGAAGCTAAGATGAACAGCCTCCATAGTGACCCGCCTTTTAGACTTCAGGATTGGCTCAGACCAGACCCCAATTCCTAACTGCCCTGGTAACAGTCCACAGGGTCATGGACCTGCTGTAGGTGACTCTGCTTGAGCAGAGGCTTTGGACTAGGTGATCACGAGAGGATCCTCCCAACCCAACCATTCTGTCAATCCATGAATCATGCTGTGAATAGGACTTCAGGTCAGCGCATGCCACTTAGTGTGTGTTAATGTAGGTATTTGCATTGGAGGGGGAAGGCTGAGGGTAGGGACAATCTTTCAGCAGCAATTCACCCTTTCTTACCTTTCCCCTGGCTGTGCGAATGGGCGGGTGAGGGAGAAGCAGACAGAAGGAGAAATTCTAGATGAGTCATGAGGGATACTTGCTTGCTTTGACAGGAATGTGATATTGTTGGACATGATAGGCTAGCTAGTTTTCCTGGAAGTAAGTCACCTCTTAAACTAGACCATTGCTGGCTACACACACTGCACACAATATTCATTCATTTGATAATTGTTGCATACATGGAACTTAATCCCTAGATGACTTGTGTACCTTACATGTCTCTGCTTAAGGCCATGTTTTCAATGTTGCATTTTCCAAGGGGAGCAAATGCAAGATAACTGCAAAAAATTGCAATCTTATAAATTTATAATACCTGCTTTTAGCATACCATAAAACAGGTGAAATAGCAGTGCCAAGTACCCTCTCTTCTTGGATCCCATTGACTCATTTACTCTTTTGTACTGCTTTGAAATGACATATTTCCTCTTTTCTCTCCCCTAGTTTTCAGTCTCAGTGCTGCAGTTCTGGCTGTGTTCTGACTGATTTTACAAGTTGTAGGCACCTGATCTTGCTACCTACTGTCAGGTAGGCCACAGTTGCTGACTACCTGATTCTCTACAGGAAAGGGATGGGAGTGAACGAAGAGAATGGTGGTCTCCCTTTAGACACATAGACAAAATAGGGAGCCCCTGTCTTCTCACATGCACTTTCTTTAGACAATAAGTAATAACATGTTGGATGCAGGAGCACTTTGGCAGCTCCAGCTCCACCAATCTGCTGGCTCTGTGGGACTTTGCTGCCCTACTGGCACCTTCCATTTAATGCCTGCCCTACCAGTGTGGACCCACCTTGGAGAAGAGATGTGGGCAAAATTCTGAAAAGTGGCAGCTCCAAGAAGTTCTGAACCACTGTGAACATTTTGTTGTGATGACAGTGGCACCCCACATGGCTCTACTCCAGATCTTGCCCAACGTGACAAGAAGCTGTTAAGTTATTAAACACTCAGCTGTCTTGTGGTTGATGTGAGTGGCCCTGAGGCAAGATGTCTGCTGCCTGGCGCAGGCAGTATTACTGCACAGCGAGTTCAAAGAGAAGCCAGGAGATTGTGTGGGCCGTGGCCCTTCATCTCAAGACAGCTGGAATAATAATAGTATCTGTGCACCCGTACTGGGAAGACATGAAAGTATGCAGTGCTGTACCACAGTATACTCTTGCAAAATGTGGTGTGAATGTAGCTATTGTGCTCCAAAGGAGGCTGGGACTTCTCCAGTGTGGATGTGACAAGGACATGCCTTCCAGCCTAGGCCTTGACATATTCATGTCAACAAAAGCAAGATAAATTTAGCCTAGGTAGAATTTTATGAGGAGTTCTGTGTCTAAAGTCCTACGCAGCAAGTTGCAGAAGCCTTATTGGCTGCTTAGCCATGTCTGGTGATCTAAACTAGACCTAATGCTCCTACACACCTGAACAAAGATGGAACTGTTTTACCTGTCTCCCTTGAAATGGGGCCAGAGTATAGCCAAGCACGCAGGATTCATGAAGCTAGAGAACAATTATCGAGGGAACCTGAACTGATAGTCCTGAGATGAGGGCTGTCCCAAGACAGAATGGAGAATGGGGAATATTTGGATTTTGCTATGAATTCCAGAGTGTGCTCCTGAGTTTTATTAAAGAAACACGTCAGCCAGGCTACCAGCCTAGAATGTGCAGTATCTGGACTCAAGCCCTACTTGGACTGAGAAGTGTCTAGATTTTGGCATTCCTACATCCTTGATTAGTGCTCTACTAAAGCTTTTCTACTGTACAAAGCATTTCTACTGCAAAGTGCAAAAGGACGCACTTCCTACTGAAATTTTTTTTGAACAGTCTTTACTCTTGAGATGAGAAGAGTTGCTAGATGCAACATAGTACATAATTTGCTCTCATCAGTTTAGGGATTTAACATCATACACAAGACAAATATTGACTAAAATATCAGTAAAATATAGCAAGAAACAAGAAATAAAAGAAAATTATTATCAAGAAATTATTATCAAGAATTATTATTGGGAAACAAAGTTGCATTTTAGTGGGCTACATAGAAACTAGTGGCTGTAGTAGCTCCACAGGCATAGGTGCTTTTACATAAATGACAGTATTCTGAGTGGAAAAAAAGAAAAAAGAAAAAAGAAAAGGAAGAGAAGAGAAGAGAAAAGGAAAGGAAAGGAAAAGAAAAGAAAGGAAAAGAAAGGAAAAGAAAGGAAAAGAAAAGAAAGCAAAAGAAAAGTACTGGTCAATTATATTGCTCATTTTTTAATGAGAATGTTAACCTAACTAGGTTTCAGTAATTTGATGGAATAAAAAGAGTGAGTAGAACATTGTAACTCGAGAATACAAATTATGTAGGAATGAAAAATTAAGCTCTGTTAGTGTAGACAGAATATCATTATTTTTAATAGCTTATTGTCAAATAAAGTAAGTAACAATAAGGTTGTGCCTGAAGAACATAAGTATCAATCTTCAAAAATTTTCTGAAAGAAAACTCTGTATGTAGAGTTTCATATAGAAACTTTCTCTGTATAGAAAGAATTTGCTGCTTGGGCAATATTACTGATCACTTTGTTCAGAAGGTGACAGAGGTGTGTTAAATACCAGAGTGAGTGAGTGAGAAGAAAACTTCATGGTACTGAGAGACATGAGTCATTCATATGGAAACTGAATGAGTGTTACCTCAGGACTCAATGCAGAAATGAAATCTCCAAACACTATAAATGACTGTTGCTGAAGTAAGAGACCCTACAGGAAGAATGGTTTGTTTCCAAGTAGATACTCAACGAGGCACTCTTGGATAGTGACACATATTCGATATCCTCATAAATCCATCATATTATTTAAAAAGAATTATATAAAATGAACAAGTCTTCAAAAGGCAGTTAAAAGGAACAGCTAAAAGGATAGAGATTTTCCAAAGACAGGTAGCTTATTCAAAAGTAATACTGTGCAAGATCAGAATAGTATGTATACTCAACCCCAAAATACTTTTAAGAAAGGTTGACACCTTTTTTTTTTTTTTTGAGATATGAAAGGTAACCTTGTGCTCAAGGAGCATAATGGCAAAATGAAATGCTTGCTTGCACTGAAGTTCATTCCAGCCAATTTACTGAAGGGTAAGCTGGAGGAATATATTAGGTTTAAGCAGAGGTTTAAAACAAATCTCTACAGCAGTTCTTAAACTGAAGTCTGTACAGTCTAACAGGGCAAACTGATGAGTTGTTACCTCTAGTCTGTTCTGAACTGGCTTGCTTGCAGTAGACATATTGCTAAATATGAAAGATTAAGGAAGAGCCGAAATGGCTTTTTGATAGAGGGCAACCCTGCCTCTGATTAATTCAACTGCTATGTTTTTGTATAAATGATCTTTGATCTGCTCACTCCTGAATATTGTGTGTGCAGTTCTGGAGCTCCTATTCTTNAAAAAAAAAAAAAAAAAAAAAAAAAAAAAATTACAGTAAAATGAAGCAGTGTATCACCAGTAAAACAGTTATGTACAGTAAAAATGAAGCACCAAGATGAGGTGGTGTGTGTGTGAAGGTGAGATGAGAATGAACTGCTTTTTCTCCAAAACAAGAACAAGGGGGGAACCCAATTGAACTATTTGGCAGCAGTTTTAAAAGCGAAAATAAATTAACACAGTTCAATTGTGTAACTCATTGCCACAAGATATTTTGAAATCCAAAAGGATAAATAGATGCAAAGAGCTATTGTATAAATTCATGGATGGAAGGTCCAGAAATAACTATTAAAAGTTAGCAGTGTGCTAACATAACTTTCAGTTCAGGAAATTCATATGCTATAGATCATTGCAACTTGGTAACATATGTTACAATAATGTGTAGAAGTAGCACAGTATATTCACTTCTTTTTTATTTTTCCTGTGCATCTGCCACTCACTCTGTTGGACACAGGAGTGTAGAATGGGTGGATTGATGATCTGCTCTATTCCTAAATATGAATGTCAAAATTTTGCTGTTGTTATTTTTAATCAAACCCTTTAATTCAGTGAGGGTTGGTTGAGTAGGGTGATTAATGTCCCCCAGATATCTTCATTGGAATAATGGCAAACTGGACTCACATGGAAGTGTGTAGAGAATAGGCAGTTGTACTGGCAGAGTAGACATTATCTTTTACCTTATTTTAAAGGAAAATGCTTTGAGTCAGAAATACGTGAAGCCAGATTCTAGCAGATGGTGGTAATCGCGTAT
Source organism: Crypturellus undulatus (assembly GCA_013389825.1). Lineage (NCBI taxonomy): Eukaryota > Metazoa > Chordata > Aves > Tinamiformes > Tinamidae > Crypturellus > Crypturellus undulatus. The sequence goes on along the minus strand of VWPW01014083.1, from coordinate 511,295 downwards.
CCTCTACATTAGCGGATGGGAAAGGTTCTGCAGCAGCACTGAGGTCTGGGTTCCCGTATCTGTCTTGTTGTGGAGCCAGCCTTCTATGGAGAGGGACCCCCCTCTCCCGCCTGTGCCCGGGGGCTCCGGCTCAGGGTCTGTCAAGTGCTTGTTCCTGGTGGCTGCACAGGTGACGAGGCACCCGGAGGTGGGTTGTGTTTGTCACGTCCATGGCTGTTGAGGTGTTGGGAGTCACTCGCGCGCGGCTGTCGGAGCCCGTGGCGTTGCACTCCTTTGGCAAGTGCAGAAGTGCAAATGCTTCCCGGACCTGTTGAAAATCCAAACGCATTAGAAACGCTAGAAAATAGGAAGAGAGAAGAATTAATGTGTTTGGAGTCCAGTGAACATGTCTGGTATATTACTATGAGAAACGAAGTTCATATTTATACCTAAATTTTACAGAGAAGACATTTACTAAAGTTTATCCAAATCTGACATGCTGAAATCCAGAAGGCACAGAGTTTTTTTTTTGTTTGTTTGTTTGTTTTTTTTAAATTGTGAATGTCAGAAATTCAGACTTCCCAGTTTTCAGTGAGGAACCTAAGAACTGGTCAAACATGCTTTATATTTTCCACAACTAGCAATTTTCTGACTTTGGAAAGTTTCAGAGGGAGGAGCTCAGAGGTGCTGTGGGAGGGACTAAAATTCATATTAAAGTTTTGGCATGAGGGAAAGAATTGTCAGAGTAGAAGGTTTCTTCTGAGGTTTTGCATTTTTTTTTTGCAATTTAGGATGACAAGTATTCATGTTCAGACTCTTCTAATAGTTTTTTTCTGGAATTCTAATTGCCAGCTTATTCCCAGGATTGAAGAATGTGGACTTTCATGTTCTCAGGTACTTTCTTTCTTGTTCCTATTTGCTATCTATTAACTTAATAGCTGTTTGCTATCAAAAGAATTGTAAACACAGTGTGAAGCAGAAACAGACAAAGATTTCAACTGTCCTGAACATTACAAAGTATCCAAAGTGACAAAGATGACTGCCAGCAAGGCAGGAAGAAAATGACATTTACACTAAATCCAACTACTGTTGTGCTTGGTGATTTTTTATTATGTCTTGTGTATTTGGAAATAAGTAATAGAATTGCTTTTAAACATATTTATTACTTTGGAGATTCAGTTATTACAACAGCACAGTGCCACAGGGGACAGGGAGAGAGAGGAGGTTTCAGAAATTTCTGATTATGTTAGAAAAATATATATATATTTATATATAAAAAGGCTTTTCTGCAAATAAGTGAATTACAGCATGAGAAAGACTAAAACCTGTTTTTCATTTTGTGGTACGAGTGTAACTGCTATTAAATGCAAGGACTTATGTGTGCGCATGAACGTGGAATGAGCGCTATACCATCTCTTTGCATTTCGCACGTTCCCAAATAGGCCCACGAAGGGGCAGCATAGAGACGGGCAGCTGCTTCTGCGCTGGGCGCTCGCTCCCACAGCAAACTGAGAGATAAGTACGAAGTAAGATGAAATAACAGAGAGAGAGCCTCATTTTCAGTCGTAGGAGAGGACAGTAACTATTTAGTTGCTATGGAGAAGTGGGACTGAAGGCAGGAAAATGCCTGTCTGTAGGTACAGAGCGCGGTTTGCAAAAGTCACAGTGCTTTGTCCCTCGGGTGCGCAAGAGAGACATATTAAAGATTGTCTAAATGTGGCAGGACCCAGGTATTGAGTGAGTATTTGTTACAGCAATTTATCTTCTATCTTCTATTTTCTTTTTCCTATTCTCTATTTTCTAATCATGTCCTGGAATATGCCAGGAATAAAGATGCTTCAAAAGCACTAGATATAGGGGAAAAAGTACTATATTTAAAGTTATTTAAAGTTATATATCCCTGAATTTGAATTCTGTACAGCGTCTGCCTTCTTGTATAATATGTTTTTAATAATAAAATAAAATAATAAAATCATAAGAGATTAATCTCTTGATGTACCTCAGTACTTGTCACATGCATGTTTACATATGCAAAAACACATGTACTTCAAATAAATTATTCTCCTTGGGCTGCTAGAGAGATTAAAATAGCTATAATTTACTTTTCTAATTTGTTCTGCCAGAGTAGTTTAAAACAAACAAACAAACAAAAACCAATAACTTTTTGGGTGGAATCCAACTTACGGGCAGGGTATTTCTCTGGGGATGTTCAAGGACATCTTTCTCGGTTGCATCTCAGGTATTGGGAAGACTGATTCACTAGAGGTCTAATAGGTAAACACAGTCCTGCCATTAGGTAGAATGGATCCCTTTCTTTGCTTTCAAAGGCTTATTTCAACATTTTTTCCAGTGCTGAAGTTTAGATAATGGAAAATGTGTATTTTTGTTAATTTGCAGGGGAAACAGGTGTCCAGTATAACAGGATCAAATATAAAGGTCATTTGTGATGGTAAAAGATAGGAATCAGTTCCTGCTCTGTGTGCAGTGTTCCTGCTAGTTGTATTCGGCAGAATCTTGAATGCATTAATGACTTTTTAAGACAAAAATGTTTTCTCACTGGGAACAATAATGATCCCATCAGGACAAATCACTGCCAGCTTAGCATTTTCAGTCGAGTATAAAGCATTTTACCCACATGAACTTTACAGTCTCATGACTGCTTGCTAGAAAAAACTCCTTTTTTCTGTTCCTTTGTAAATAATATTCCTACATAACCCACTACAATTTATGGCTTCAGTTTCACTCCTATCTGAATTATTTTAAAGGGGATGGGAATAAAAAGCCATTTATCCTCTTCATAATTCCTAAGTCAATGGGCTTTATAAGGGAGCCACTTATTGGAAGGGATTCCACTAATTGGAAGCTATAATTTATCTTTGAGTATATGGGCAGTGCCTCCTACACAGTAGGTCATGAACTAGGGTTTTGAAAAGAGACCGCATCAATGGAACTACCTTTTGTTTAGAAATTTGCTTTATGAAATAATGAGTTGCTGCAAATTTTAAACTTTCAGAAATTGTTGTTGCTATTTTTGTAAGTGAATACTATGATGAGCTTCTCATCTGCAAAGTAAAACCTGAGATTGCAATGTTCTTAATAAAACAATTAGTTTGCATTTTTCTACATTTTTCAAGCCATGGGTATTAGAGGGTTCTGAGCAGGTTTAATAACTGGAACTTTTGAGTCTGAACAGTGGATTAGATTTTAACGTGACTGTGTCTCTCAAATATTTTTAAGCAGTTAAAATGTCCTCTTAGTGTTCTTTAGCAGAGTAAAGCACTGCTTATGCGTCTTAAGAAGGAAACAGTGACAAAACTGTTTTGAAGTATATGACCTAAACCTTCACACCGAGCTGGTTTAAATTATGGATCCTGTTACAACTTCATGAATCATCCTTAGTTAACTATGAGTGTTCAGCAAGGCATCCTTGCTTTGTATAATATCCAGGTTTCGTTACTACACCACAAATTGTGGTATTCCAGTCCAGAAAGAAATGAGTAGAAAGACATTGGAGGTTTAGGCAGGCATTACATGAAAATTTAAACAGCATGAAAATACACAATTGTGGGTTGAATGTGGTAATAGCATAAAAACAAGCTTGTGCTCTATATTATGATTTATTTTTTCTTCCTTGTTTCAATGGCCTGGCTTTGGAGCTCTTGTGATACTCTGGTAGTCAAAGGTTAAATACAATGGGCTTGGTCTCCCTGTCTCACCCAACAGCAAACACAGTTATCGAGCAAGCTTCCCTGTGAAAGCATTGGGGAATCCCAGCCTGCAATTGAAATTGGGTTTGTGCCCTACTCATTTTACAACCCGCATTGTTTGCAAGCTGTACACAAAGAAATAGACTTATGCCAAATTTGAATCAACAGCTGGTAAAGATCAAGAGCACTACATTAAAAAAAAAAAAAAAGCTCTCCAGAAAACTATGAAGTAGTATTTGTATTGTCTTTCATTAAATATAGTAATGTATCCAAAGTCTATGGGTAATGAAGGAAACCCTGAATTTAATCTGGGATTTCCCTGTAATTAGAAAAGATATTGGCAGCTAATTCCTGATATAGCTGCTGCCTGTTTATTCTATTACTAATATAAATATGTAGTGTTGCCTTACTGAATACTTATGCCATAGATCAGGCTATTCTACTTGACTATTTTTAAAAGAGATGCCAATCCTTTAAAAATGGAGAAAATAAGAGAATAAGAAAGAAAATAAGAATCCAGTTGTTCGTTAAAAAATACAGACGTTGCAAATGTAGATCAAGGTCAGAGGCTTGGGATTTTTTCAGAGAGAGAGAGAGAGAAATACTAGTGTGAAGTCCAAAGAAAGGAAGATGATTCCCCACACTTTTTTGACTATATACAAAGATATTTCTAATGACATGAAGAGACACATAAAGTGTCAAACAAATGTGCTGTGATGAAGTACAATCCAGAAAAGAGTTCCGAGAGTGAAAAACCTGAATTTTGTGTCCCTGCTTGTCATTTTTCATTATCAAACCCACTGGCATGGGCCTAGTCATTATACCTCTCCAATTTTCACAAATACAAAATAGTGCTGACCTTCCTGTGTGGCTTTTTCTTAATTACGTGTTTTAATTAACTGCTTTGGATACTATAAGTAAGTATTCTTCAGTTAAAGCATCCACATTTATGGGGCTCAATAATGTGGAATCATTGTATTAAAGTGATATTAACCTATACTCTCAAATATCTCGTTACATTTCTGCTGGTAGTCAGGAGAATTATGCTTTACCAGTTCAGGTTAGGTGACTTATCTCTTGGACTGTGATCTATATCTGCCATTTCCAGGGTGTAAAATAGCAAAGATATGGGAAATTCAGCTTTCATGTTTCCTGCTGTATCTTATGCCATCGGTTAGTTGCCATCCCTGAGAAAAAAAACAGCCAAACACAGATACCACCAGTGACTCCGTAGTGTCTTCCATGTTTATCATGGCTACAGCATCCACTATAGCTTCTCTTAGGAGCAGTGGAAATGGAAAAAAATGCAATTCAGGACTTGCAAAAAAGGCAGCAATTCCTCTCCATTTTCACTTCCTTGATCCTCCCTTCTTTAAGAGCTCTGGAAAAAGGCTGCAAGGCACAGAAAGCAAAGAGGCGCTACAGGCAGTCGTGAAGGCTGGGGACACACACTAGACAAACATGTCTAGTTGGAATTAGACATGACAAGGTGCCCTGAAGGGCAGTTTTAGACGCTTCACCACCATCAGACAGCAGCATATGTTTAATCAGTGCCTCTAGCAGGAGGTAGAAACTAAAAGAAGAAGGGAGCAAGCTCAGCAGCAACAAACAACTATCCTTTATTATAAGCAGGGGATCACAGCTCACAAATTTGAGTTCTGAGCTTGGGAAAGGGAGATAGCTTTCAGCTCCATGGGACCAAAAGCCTGATGTGGGATATTGTGGTTCATCAGCAGATACACTCTGGAGCTCCAGAGGATTGCTGACTAGTTATGCTTTGCAAATGGAAAGCTATTGGGTTTAAGATTATAGAGAGTGCAGATCTCTCTGTACCGGAAGATTTTTCATGTGGGAAAGCACTAGATGACCTGTCATTTTGGTGTCACATCTTTGGAAACAAGTGGGGCCTGCTATGACCAAGCCGAGCCATGCCTTCGTGAGGGGAAGCAGGTCCTGCTCCGGCAGCCTCCACCAGTGGGCTGTTCCTGCAGACCTGAGACAAATTCTCTTCCCATCTTAACATGATAGAGCACAGCATATTTCTATCTCTTTCCTCTTTTAGGCACCCGTTGTAATCTGGTCTAAACTCTACCTTCCAATCCAGGCAAGCCAACCTTAGAGTCAGAAGGAGTTAATCTCTTTTTTACTACATTAGGCAGAGAGACCTCACTAGAATTCTTGCAGCGAGGTCTAGAAGTAGCGTAAACTTGCTGAGGCTGGTGATACTCTGTTACTTTGTCATGTTTATTTACATACTCCCAATTTTCCACTATTGCCAGTACATGTGTGCATGTGTGTGAGATAAGCAAGGGTGGTTAAAATTGAGAAGATCCAAAATGAGATTAAAAAATCCTGTTTTGTTTAGGGATAGTTTTGGATAATCTGCTGGCTTTTATGGGGTTTGCCTCAGCATTGAAGTGCTAGGCCTCACTGCAAGGTGAGTAGGTAACTAGGGCCTAAGAAATTAGTTTCCTGCTATCCTTGATTGAAAATCATTTGATTTGGGGAAACATAAATGTCCAAAAGTCTCGCTGTTGGTTCTGAGCTGTGTAGAACAGGAACCCACATTATGTTCTATGTATGGTATCACCATCATTCTGATAAGAGATCCCTACCTTTTATACATCAATTTTGGACAGATATTTCCACAGTCATTTTCATACCTCCAGGAAAACATTTTTCCATGTAAAACTCTTTCCTGGTTTTGCTAACATTTTTGGCTGGTTTTTACTTTGAAAGCCAGGAAGTTATTTTACTTCTTAAAAATGTAAATAAAACACAAGGAAAACATGCCCTAAGCAGCTGTGTATTGCCAAGGAAGTTCCAGACTGTTTCTTAACTATTTTGGCTAGGGTTGATTTCAGAACTGATAAATTTATGTATATTGGAATGTGATACTGATACATCAGTCCTGACTCTGCCTCGGAGTTTTGGGAAGTCATGAATAAGTTGGAAAGTCATTGTGACTGATGATACTGAGCATTGGAATGGATTGCCTGTGGAGTTTGTAGAGATCCAAACACTGATATGACTCAGATAAAGATCATTCTTCCTAAGGCAGAAGTGTAGAGTAGATGGGATCTGGAGTTCTTTTCTAATCCTTATATTTCTCTTTTATGTCTGATCTTTTGTGGAATCTCAAGATGACCTTTCAGGTGATATTTTGACTTTTTCCTCTGGACAGTCAACAGTCTGTTTCACTGCATATTCATATACATTCTCTCAGCGTGCAAAATATGGGATTCACCCTGAAAACTATAGTGTATACAATCTCATTGAGGAAGTATCTGTGCAAAAATGAATAAAAAACATGCTCAACAAAAATATGCAGAACAAAAATATGTTTTTTTGCTCCCTCAGAGTTTAAGTTTTATTTTGCAAATGATCTATGACTGTTTCTTTTGAAGGAAAGATTTTCAACCTGGTTGCTTTGAATATGTGTGGCAAATTTCAATCATTTCTGGAAAACTGATTGTCTTGGAGTTGCCTCTACTTGCCTGCGTATTTTCAGAAAGTATGAATCATATAAACAACATTGTACAGTGCTAAATGTGCATTCATTGTCTTTTCTTGGAAAAACATTGAGGAAATAGAATTTATTGCACTGAATACATTTCACTGTCTCCAGTTTTGTTTTTCCTTTTCATCTCTTCATATGCAAACTTCCTTGATCCTTTTCCCACTTCCTTCTCTCCCTGACCTGTGTTCTTCCTTCACTGACTGCAATGACAGGTTTCTTCATTGCTTTTTAAACTTTGTATTATATTTTTTTCCAAATTGTATCTTTTGTATTTTATCAGTTCTCTTTAGTATTGTGCTTCATGCTTATTTTTGATCAGCAATATATGCTCCTTAAAATATTCTTCCTATTTTTTTTTATATATTGTGTTTCTATGGGAATTTTAGAGATTTTTAGGTTTTTAGCTGTTGGTCACATCTGTGTTTGCATTCAGTCTACAGCTGCAGCTGAAAAAAAACCCCACTCTCTAGGAGAATATGTGGCTTAGGTGGTTTTCAGTGAGTAAGGACTATCATTAAAAATGAGGCATAGGGTGAAGCAACATATGAACGTACTGATGGGATTATAGGTGATGATGGGGTTATTAAATGGGGCCTGGGCCTGTGCCCAGGATTTAGTGTTACCTCTACAGACAATAGCGTGATCATGAGAAGAAGGTGAAACAGAAAGAAAACTTTTCTTTGTCAGTGGTGGCTAGAAGGGTTTCTGTAAATCAAGCGAGCACTTTAGAGCTTGTCTGATACCTTTATCCTGAAGTCCTTAATGAAAACATTCCCTTAACTGATAATATGGCACAAGGAGTGAACGCTTTGGTTTCTCAGGTTCAGCACTGGATGCTGCCCCTGCTTTTAACATGGCCTGAGATCATTTGAACATCCTTACACTACAACACAGCAAGATAAGCCTTGAGTAAAAAGTAAGTAAATAAAAAAAAAAAAAAAAAAAGAAAAGACATAAGAAAAAAAAAAGAAAAATAAAAAAAAAAAAAAAAAGATAATCAGAAGAAATACTTCCTGTAATTAGGGGTATTTCTAAGTTCCAGTTTGAGATTTTTCTCTGAGGGGAAGAGAGGACTATGTCATTTCCATGGGAGCTATGAGCAACAGTAACATCTGCTCCCATGTTTCCTTCTATGGCTTTCAACAGTCTGTCTTGACATGTAGCCTCCAAAGACCTGAAACTGTTGTAAGAAGTTATTTCCAAGTATGCTTTATTGTTCCAAATTTTAGTATGAGTCTGTCATGTGCCTCAGAAAGGTTAGAGAGACTTTTTTGTTTCTTGAAAAAAGAATATCTGAGGAAGATTCAACTATTCCATGTCTGTGCTCTTTTCCTAGGTATTAAACAGAGCTTAAATGGAGATCATGAAAAGCATTAGAGACTTGTCAGGGCAATATAAGAAACCTGCATGCTCAGCACAGTGCTGCCTCTTATAAGCCAAGCGAAAAAGCTAAATGTGATGTTAGTCTGTACTCCAATGTCTAAACTGTAGGCATCTGATTTCTTAATTAGGTCTGAAGTCCTCCCTTCAAACTAGATATTGAGCCACTCTCCCAATTTCTTTTTTTTTCCTGATGCCTGCTTAGAAAAAAATACAAATGACCTTTTAAGTGAAAAATAGACTTTCCTTTTGAATGTAGAAATTGCTCAACTTCATAAATTTCACTGTCTTTCACCTGTCCTTCTTTCAGACTTTCACTCTTTTATTACCTATCATTGCTTTGACAGGAGGTATGGAATATTTCTCATTTATGGGACAGCATGACAAGCCTGTAACTTGTGTAAGGTTAAACTGCTTCAGGTTAAGGAACGTATTGAATCCAGCTGTCCTTAGAGGTAGGAACATGAACAGCTGGACTGTGACAGCTGGAGCTGTCACCTTATTCTGTTTTCCCTCTCTAATATTTACCTGTTGAAAGAGAAAGAAGGCTTTAACTATGCTAGCTTGATCTAGTTGCTACTAGATCTACTCTAGCCACCCACTAGTCTGGAGCACTTGGGTGTCTCACAAGTGCATAGATGCTATTCCAGTAGATTAGGTGTGAGATGTCATCCCAGATGAGCTCTTGTCATGCGGAACAGAACCACAAGCATCCAGGTAGCTTTCAGGTCAGAAGGGTGCCTAATAAACTCAGACACCTCTAGGGTTAGGTGGCACTTCATGGATCATGTGTTGTGCATTGTGTCATGGATCATGGTGGTGATATTACTATGGTTTCCTTAAGTCATGTTTCATGTACCTAAATGTGGCCCAGAAACTGACAATCTCATGCTGCAAGTGACTGCAGACTTTGGCTTCATTTCACTACCAGTGGTAATGCCAAACTCAGACGAATTGTCTTACTTTTAGAAATGAAGTTAGTAACAAGTTTCTCAAAGACAGTGCTGAAGCTGATATAGGCAAAAGGCTTTTTCTCCATCTGGATCTGATTCAATGTTCATTCGAACCACTGAACAGAATTTCACTATTTTTCAGGTGTTTGAAGTTAAAATCATAGTCTCCTGCAATCTGTGAATGTGAACAGGATGGTATTTATTGTTTATAAAGATCAGAGTGTTCTGCTTCTGGGACTGACTGTGAATGTAAGCAAAATAAGCTTACATTCTAGACCAAATGGGAGATGTATGTCCCAGAGCACTGGAAAGCCATATTCTTCTTCTGCTGTTGCTGGGGAATAGCTTTGAGATGTATAAGAAGACAGCAACTGGAACAGCAAAAAGCTTCAGGCATCCTAAAAGCATTAGTCACTGCCAGCAGCAGCACAATCAGCAAATCAGCAATCAGCTCTGGGGGTCTCTCAGGACTTTCAGTTCAGTTCTTGCTTTCTCCCCACCTCCTTTTCTTTGGACCACTGCTTCCAAGCACCTCTGAGACTGCAAGATTCAGTGCTGCTGAGGGATCTTGACTAAACTTTTCTTGAAGACTCTTTCATGCTACAAAGAACATCATGCCATCCTAACCTTGAAGCATCCATATTTGTATGGAGAGGTTGGAAAACTCTCCTTGAGTTTTCAAGAACTGGCCAGAGTTCTGGCTAATCTGGCCTAGTTTTGGTGACAGTACTGCTTGACTGCAGTAGACTTGCAGTAGACTTGGCTTGGGGACAATTTCTCTTTTTTTGATTTCTTAATTTTGATTCTGTTTCATCAACAGTACAAATTAGGGGTTGACCTGCTGGAAAACAGCTCTGTGGAGAGGGATTTGGGAGTCCTGGTTGACAACAGGTTAACCATGAGGCAGCAATGTGCCCTCGTGGCCAAGAAGGCCAATGGGATCCTGGCCTGCATGAGGAGGAGCGTTGCCAGCAGGTTGAGGGAGGTGATTTGCTCCTCTCCTCAGCTCTGGTGAGGCTGCAGCTGGAATATTCGGTGCAGTTCTGGTCTCCCCACTTCTTGTGGGGAGTGGGCATCCCCCTCTTCTTATGAAGAGGGATGTGGAGCTTCTAGAGAGGATCCAGCACAGAGCCACAAAGATGATTAAGGGACTGGAGAATCTGTCTTATAAGGAAAGGCTAAGCGAGCTGGGCCTGTTTAGTCTGGAGAAAAGAAAGCTGAGAGGGATTTGATCAACTCATTCAAGTACCTGAGAGGTGATTGTAGGGAGGATGGGGCCAGGCTCTTCTCTGTGGTGGTTGGTGGCAGGATGAGGGGTAACAGGTGTAAGTTGAAACACAGGAAGTTCCATCTCCATGTGAGGAAGAACTTATTTGCTGTGAGGGTGACAGAGCCCTGGAACAGGCTGCCCAGAGAGGCTGTGGAGTCTCCTTCTCTGGAGATCTTCCAAACCTGCCTGGATGCCACCCTGTGCCACGTGCTCTGGGTGTCCCTGCTTGAGCAGGGGGGTTGGACTAGATGATCTCTAGAGGTGCCTTCCAACCTCAACCATTCTGTGATTCTGTGATTTCTTTTATTCTATTCCAGCATCCTCTATATGAGATCTCTAGTCATTCACTGTAACAGCTATTTAGGCTATTGCAGTGCTAGAGTATCCCTGTTTCATTGTTAGATGGAAAGTGCTGATTTGGTAGTTTAGTTGCCTTTCAAGTAGCTGAGTGGCTTGACATATTTTGACACTCTGTCTATGGGATGGTGCTGATTTATACCAGCTGAGGTTATGGCGTTCCAAATGCATTTTAATTTTACTTTGTCTATTGTATACAATTCTGTTTTGTTAACAACTTGTATTAATATTTTAGGAAACATGACACTGAAATGATTGACAACTTTTTTTGTTGGTTTTTGTTTCAAAAGAAAAAAAAATGGAAAAAAAAAAAACAAGCTAGAGCATACAGTTGCTCGAAGCAAATTGTGCTTCTAGTCCTGGAATTGAAGCACACAATAGAATGGGCAGATTTTATTTCAAACTGTCATAACTCCCTTTAGACTAATAAATTTAATAGCATGGTTTCTATGGTGGCCAGGCTAGGCTTTTTTTGTATCACAGTATTATTTTTACGTACAGTTCACTTAAAATACAAGACAGGAATGTTCTTCCCAGTTGTGAGACCTTAAAGCAATATTTGGTCTGGATGTTTACTTATAGGATGAATGCATGTCACTGCAAAGAATTCCCAGAAATACAATTACTATGCTGCCAACTCTTTCACTTGTTTTGCCCTGTACAAAACAGTCAGCCAAACAGCCACAGTAACATTTAGAGGAAGTTATTTGCCAAATGCAGTCCTTAAAATATGGGAGCGGGAATCTTCTGCCTCAACACAGTGTAAAAGGAAGCACCTTGAAGAATTTGCCCTTGAGAATACCAATCTGTATTTCACCTGAACAGTACCAGGTAAACAGAAGAAAAAAAAATCTTAGGAATCTGAGTGTCCTATGTCAATCATGTGTTCCTGCATTAGTGAAATTGTGCTAGATCATCACAGAAAGGTTTTCTGTCAGTTTTGAAGTATAGCAAGCTGTGCTTCGTACTAGACGTAGTGCTAGGTCCATACAGACACAACATTTATTCTTATTTCATATCTGCAAATACAACATCTGCATATATCTGTTAAATGGCAAATGGTTCAGGACACAGGAATTAGTAAGATGCTCCCCCTCAGAGCCCCATGAAACCTTATTAAGGATTATCCAATAATCTTCAGTAAACCCACTATTCTCTTCCCAATTGGTTCATTTCAGTTCACTGCTTAACTGTGAACAATGTCAATATAGTGTAACACAGGCATCAACTTGTTCTGTTGGACACATGCCAGATCTTAACCAAAACCTCTGTAACTTCATGAGCACAGTACTGGATCTGAACTTAATATCCCACTTCTGAGCAGTGTTTGCTCTCAGGTTCAGTGCTGCACCGGTGTGATCAGGTGGCTTTTGTTCTGCTTGAAGCACATGAATCTAAACTAAATTCCTGCTTAGAGATGGACTATGTGTAGTCATGAATCAGATTTCTGTTCTTAGCACTCTGTTAAAAAAAGAAAAAAAAAAAAAACTGCAACATCCCTGGCTCTCTTGTAGAAGTAACAGTGCAAAATAAAGCTTTGCCATAGAGTTAGGTGCTGATGCTGATCTGCGTGGATAACAGCCCAGCTGTGATAACGGTCCTTCCGTGAGCGCTTAGCTGATCCCATTATACACTGTTCACATGCGACTGATTGCCACATTGTCAGTGAAAGCTGAGGAACAGCCTTGTGGTTTGCCAAAAATAAATAAGGATCATCAGTTTTACCTTGGCAATGAAAATAATTACAGATGACGCCAAAACAAATACAGATGCTCTTTTTGAAAAAAAGATCTTTTAGGACACTGTATCAGTAGTACTAGCTAGAAATCCTTAACTGTTCTAAATTTTCATATTATGTGTGTTAATCATTATAACTCCTCTGTAAATGTGGCCGCAATTTTATTTAATTGTCAAATGTTTTCTGGAGGCCTACTATTTTTCCTTTTCATCTATTTGTAATCTATTTTCCACTTTTTTGTGCAAATATTTAACCTTGATCTAGTTAAGAACCCTTTTTGGTGGGACAAGAATTATGGCTGTGCTCCCTGTTACTGCAGATGATTCTGTTTCCCTGTATTTGAAAGGTAAATGCAGGGATGACGTTTATACCTTAAAATAGAACAGAATGAGGAAAGTTCTGAGGAGTTCCAGTTTCCACTAGCATCAATCTTATGCAAAGTATCAAGTCATTATCTCCTTGGCTTATGAAAATAGCTTTGGGAAAAGGTGAAGCATGCTCAATTATGTCCTTCTGTTAAGTTTTCTTTAACTGGTTTCTGGGTCTGAATGTCTCTGTGTAGGGAATTATGACCATTTGTTGAAAATCTGAGGAGCTTATGACACAGATGTTAATTCCTTCTGTTTCTGCCCAAAGTTTTAAATTGCATACATCCATAACACTTCATTTGACTGTGGCTGTCCACTCCTCAAAGACCTTTTACATTGTGGAGATGACTGAGACCACTAGCATTGCCAGGCTCTTTCACTAGAGGCCATATGAAATCATTCAGGACGTTTCTGTGGCTCATCATTTAAAAGCTATTTTCTCCATAAACAGTATGGGAATATATGAGCAGAGGGAGAAAATAAGGACAGACGCATATTGCTTTGATGGAAAAGGAAGTAGCTAAGCATGTAACTCACTAAATAGTGCATTCTGTATTTCAAGATGACTGCAAAATGTGATGTAGCTCGCAAGAGAGACAAAGAATATTTTCACTTTACATAGCACCAAATAAACCCTAGTGAGAAACTGTCTTCAGAATTGTGCATGAGTCTGGTCACACCATTAGGAAAGATATGTTAAATAGAGCTGCTGTGAAGGATGATGATAAAAAGGAGGGCCTGTTTTATGTCGGCATGAGAGAATGTGTCTGCAGATAAATGGAGAATAAATTTACAGATGGAGAGCACCTATTTAAGTGAAAAGACAATTCACACAACACAAGCCAATATAAACTAACCATCTTTGGGTTTACCTTAGACATTAAAATACTTCTTTCTGCGAGTGGACTGGCCTTCTGGAGTAAGTAGCCCTGGTACAGACTGATTATAAAATGGAGTTTGACCAGTTTTTGAAGAGACTAGATGATATATTATCTGTGGTTAATAGGTATGCACCCAGTGGTCTAGGAGATCCATTCTAATTCTGTATTCCTCTGTAGAAGAAGATAAATTTATGGAGACTATTTTTTGTCAGCTGGAAATCAGAAAGAGCACAACTAGACTCATTATCTTTGCCACCCTTTGGCTACAGTTTGAGAATCAGTTATTGTAAGGCCACTCAGCATGAAAACATCTAATTCCTTGTGTTATAAGATTAAGTACAGTCCCATGTTTGCTCTTAATGGTGGTCAAAGAGTAGAAATCTTTGGTGATCACTCTGACAGTTTGGCCTACAGTAGAAACATAGGTAATAGCTCTCCCACAGAGAATCCCTGAAAAGCAGAAGAAACTACTGGCTTTTCAGATAATTAAATGAAAGTTTGTTAAATGACTGACAGCCTGATCCCAAATTAAGATTTAAACACATTTTAAGGCATTTTCAAGAACATTGCTACTCTTTATGGCATTGCAGAAGAATTACCACCAACTCTGTATGAAACAGGTATAGCAGAGCTAACAGGTAGACTGTGAAAACCAATTTGCCTCAAACCCTTTCCCTTCATGAGGGTCTATTCTGTGCAGAATTTCCATAATTCTGGTTTCCCACACTGCTTGGAGATTTAACAGGAAATGGGAAATAGGTCTAATCTTTTCATCAATTTTACCTCAAGAAAATTTCTCTCTCCCAAAAATCTAAGTCTTCTGCTGCTTTCACTTCCCTCTCTATAGTCTTTAAATGAAGTGATGTGATATTACAGTTGACTTAGTTTGCAGAGAAGTTGCTGTGCTAGCTAAAATGTTGGCACCACACCTTCTATTCACAAGGCTGCACGTTGGTGGTGTCTCTTCAGATAACCTCTAGCTACAGTTGAGTAATACCACAAATGGGGAAAACCCTAGAGAAATAGGAAAATCCCTAACTATTTGTGCGTTGTGTAAGTATATTTTGCTTAGGCTCTTTGCCATAGCAGATATGAATCTAAGATGCTCTCTGTATCAGAGTAAATTGTACTATCATGTTCAAGATCTTATTTCTGCATAAAAGGCACCCAAAGTATTTGTGGAAGGGGAAGAAAATTGCCATTCTGGTTTCAGTGTGTTATGTTTTACTGTTGCATTCATCACAGAAGATTCCTGAAAACAAAAGATATAGAAAGTGGGAGAGGAACTTGTTTAATTTATTTGAGTTCTTCTTTGAGACAAATGGTCTCTTATAACTATTTTCAAAATGATTATAAAAGGAAATAAAAAGCCAGTGGTATTGTACAATAAAAAGAAATTCCTTATTAAAAGAAGAAATTGGGCTGTGACCAAATGCTTGCTGTTACTGGCAAACCTTCCCAACAACTCCTCACGCGGAACAGACCTGAATGCCCAATGACCACAAAGCATTCCCCTGCCAGAACAAAATACACTGCTGAATATGTTTCCTTTTCCCATGGAGAAGATAAGAAAATAAACACAAAGCATTACTGGAAAGTGCTTAGATAGTAGGCGCCTTCTGAGCAATAGTGCGATACAAGAACTATTTTGGATAGAGTGAAGGATGTAGGAACATTTCTGCATCATCCTGTAGCCCCACTGAATTTGGTAGTTGGCTTTCAAGGTGTAGGGACCTGTCTCCTGTTTCTCATTTCAGATTTTAAACTAAAAATAAACTATTTACATAAGATTTGCATTATTCAGGTGACATCTTGTAAATCTGAAGTATTGCTATTATGTAAATGAAAGGCTGGATCCTCTAAGTTTTATGAGTTTTATGTTGTTAATTTCAAAACTGTGTTGATTTTTTTTTCTAATATACTTTTGTGACATGTTTATAACCAAAAAGAAGGGTTAGACAGAGAGCAGTTGATAGCCAACTAGTTTAGAGATGGTGTTCTGAGAAATTTTGACTCTCAGTAGGAAATTCTGTAGAGCCACTTGACCAAATTTTTTTCAATAGTTGGGCTATGAAATCAGAAGGTAGAAATAGAGAAGTGACTTGCTAAAATATCAATCTCATGAGGGATTAATTTCTTCCAGTGAATAGTGCTTCAGCAATTAATTGATACAACAATTAGTTTTTCTGACCAAGAAAGCTAGCTCACAGCTAACTCAGCGCATTTTTTTCAGTAATTTTGTATGTTTATCTATTACATTTCCTAAGGCCATCTAGAACCTCAAGTGACTAAAACTGAATGCAAATTGTCCTTCTGCATGCTCTTGCAGGGTTACGGTTACAAATAATTCAAAATTGGGACTGTGAAACAGCAGTTAAAATTCCACTGAAGTTTTATATGAGCTGGCATGTTACTTTTTGTTGTTGTTTAATTTTGTATTGAACTATTTAGAAAACTATAGTCTTCTTTCTGTTCGTGAATCTGCATTGGGAGTGTAAATCACGAAACTACCATTGAAGCTCTTTTTGCAGAAATAATTCACACATGTACCAATATTTCTGCTGAACACATTGCAGAAGAAATGAGTTTGTATCAGTTTTATTTTCAGTCCTTCAGTGGGATTTGAGCAATTATTGAAGCTGCTGACCTAGGAAGTATCTCAGTTTGGGAACAGTTATATAAAGAAGTTTGATTTCCTTTATATTTTCTCCTTTAGATATAGATGCGCAATTTTTAGAAGTGTAACAAGTAACTTTTGTGATTTTCAGTCAATGAAAATATGTGGCTATCTATAAAATATGTAACAACTCACATAATAATCAGAAATATTCTAGATGTCTTCATTAAAAAAATGACAGGTTTCTTTGCCCAGTTATCTCGACATTGAATTATAAATACTCTACTGCAAACTTCTAACCAAGCAATAAATAATCTATCAGTCCGTGTGAAATGGCTATACCTGATAAAAAGAAGACTGTAGTTGATGGAATTGTTATATTTGTTATAAATGCTATACTTTAGTAGAAAATACCTAAATATACTGATAATGTTCATCTCATGTCATTGTACTTAGTAACCCTTTATAAATAGTCATGGTGTGCAATTTCACTGTACTATAATAATTAAACAATATTTGTTTTTATTGTTATGTCATAACAGCTTTTATAATGTATTTTATTTCTCTTTGCAGGGGATTCATTGTAAAAACAAACCTTCCAGTGAGTATACATCATTCACATTGTTAATACATTTGGTAAATGATTGTGTACTTTTGCTTTGCAGTTTTCCTTACTATAAATGATCACTGGGAGAATTTCCTTAATCATGTCACTCTTTTTTTTTTTAACAACTATTATTATTAGCTACAGGAATGATATAGGCTGTTAACTTATCTGAAGCTTTCAACAATCACATCACCAGTGCACACAGTTACTTGATAAGGAAGGATTAGGCAGCTGCCAAGGCAAATGCTGCTCAGATAGTCCCCCTGGGACTACCTGCTGCTTACCAGAAAAGTGGCCCATCAATGGCTAGTTCAAGGATTGTGAATGGGTCTTATTTGGATTAGGCAGCTGAGGTGCTAGTTACACAAATAATGCGGATGGAGTCGTGGGAGAAGAGAGAAAAGAGGGGATTGACCTTTACTCCGCTTGGCTGAAGTGTGAGCTAACGCCTCGTGGGCAACACAGGCTGAGGAAACCCTTTAGCCCTGGTCTCCGGAGGAAGGACGCTTGCAACACTGTTGATTATGAGTTAAACTCCGTGCTAGATATTACACAAATACAGATCTAGACAGGGGAGACTGTCGCCATAGGTACCACCAGGTGATGATTCATCCCACCCATCTTAAGACAGGGTGGATTTCCCTGTGGGAGGGACGGAAAGGGTGCTCCCTCTTCATTGACTGAAAACCCAAGGCAAGCTCTACTTCATGCACATCATATTGCAAGATAGGGATCCTGAGTTTACCAGTGCTTCAGTGGGAAAAGTCTATATCCACCTTAGAGTTGCACACCAGTTTAAGCTTCTATAAGCTTCTATAGACTGGTAAACTCAAGATCCCTATCTTGCAATATGATGCTGTCTTTAGGTTTTCAGTGCTACCTGACAATGATTTATCAGCTATCTTTAATAGGATAACATGTCAGATGATTCAACTTTACAGCGGTGATGAAAAAAATTTTCTATTTTTTTTCCTAATTCACTTGTGCAACAATGGGTGTATGCTCATTTCCGTATTTCACTTTCTATAGCCATACTTTTCATTATTTGTTGTAAAATTACCTCAAAAGACCTTAGCTGTATAACCCAGCACCTCTGCAGTCATCACTGTTCGTAGTTGCGACAAAAAGATGACTATATTTCCTAGAATTTACAGCTGTCAATTCAGTAGTATTTGGCAATGTAGCTGTATCCCTGCTTTCTCCCTCCAGTTCTGCACAACAACTAGTAGGACATAAAGGCTACATAGTATTTGAAATTCACAGATTAAAAAAAAAAACCTTCAACCTCAGAAAGGACATTTGGCAGAGTATAACACTATTGCATTCATTATCATTCAAAGGTCAAGACACTTGCTGAAAGTTTCACAACTGGGAAATACTTTTGACTTTACTGCTCATTGAAATTTATTTTAGAAGTGACACTGTCAACTTGAAATCTGATCAATTTTAAGATTGGTGTATTTTAGAGAAGCAAATTTTGCTGTTTATTAACTGAAATGTAATCTGGTTATTTTAGGAGAGTATTTAGTTTATGAAGTTGTTGAATCATTCTAATACACAGATGCAGAAAACAGTGTGGTAAAGCATATGCAAAAGAGCTTTTAAATGCTATTTTATACTCATGGAATGATGCCTTAGCGAAGCAATTTCAGTGAGCTGTAGATTCATTCACAGATTGAGCACTGTCAGGACTCTAAGTTGTTCAGATTCTTACAAATCTTTTAGGGAAGAAATACCAGAAAAGTAAGCAAGCAAACAAGAAAAAAAAAAAAAAAAAAAAATGCAGTTAGAAGTTTCTATTGGGTGTTGGCCTGGGCCTGTTATTAATGGGTTTTCTTTACTTTTTTTTTGCTGTTCTCCAATTTCATCTTCTTGCCTGAGGATGCAAGTTATTCATCTAATCATTTCCATTGCGTATTCATTGCTCAGTTCTAGCTTCCATTATCTAAATGTACTCAAGGTGTGTTTTGCTGTCATGACAGTTCTGGGTTGATTGCTGCATCATCAGATAAAAAATAATCCACTGTGGTTGAGCTGATGGCAAAAGTACAAGGAAAGTGTCTACATGCTGAATAATAAGCCTTGGTTTCTTTATGCCAGGGCTTATATGTGTCCATAATTAAGGAATCTTTTATTACAGCAACAATCCCTCTCTCATGTAGGGCTAATTACAAGTATAATTTATAAACATAAAAACTAGGCAAGATTTACTCAGCAGATGATTTGTGTAGCAAGATGTACTTCTGTGTCTTTTGGGGTGTAGATCAAATTGCTTGTGAGAAAAGGAACGAGGCGTGTGTTCCAGAGGCAACTGTGCAAGGGAAAGGGGGATTAAGAGATGATAAGGTAAGATTTTACTGAAGAATTAGTCAGAAAATGAGTCTCATTTTGTGATTACAGAAATGACTGTGATTTATACAAGGGAAATTATTTTCTCTTCTCTCTTCCTTGTATTATGTATTTATTGTGATCCAAAACTAATGCCTTGGTGCATGATACAGTCCACTTAAATTATTATTAATACATTCTGCAGTCTTTTGCATTTCTTAAAATGAATCATAGAATTAATTAAAAAAATGAAGTGCAAGAGTCATTTCATTTTATCCAGTATATCCCTTATGTGTTCTCAGGTCAAAGGTAGAAGCCATTATCAAGGAAACTGTCCCTACTCAGGGAAATACAGTAGTGCCTAAAACTGTGCTTATGTATCTGCCTGATACTGAGCCAAAGTGAACAATGAACCTAGGTTTGACTTCAAATTCTCCTGAAGTGGTCCTAAACCTATTTCATCTAATAATATGGTCAAATTCACCCAAATCTTGTGAACATTTAACACTTAACATGGTCTTCCCAAAATCATCTAGGCACAGACATGGGAATGACCAAAATTAGGCTTGGGTAAAGAAATTTATACTACATAATTTATACAACAAAATACAAAATACAACAAAACAAAACAAAATATACAAAGCAACAACAAACAAACAAAAAATGCAAGAAATTTATGCAACAAAAGAATTAAGGAAAAACAATTGATCTTGACACTATTCATTTTCATACATAAACAACATAGGTCATTTGCAGCAGGTGTGAGCAACTGTGTCATATGATGTAGTCAAGAAGAGAGTATTTCTGAGCAAAGAGATTGAGTTAAAACTGATCATCACTTAGCATGTTGCTAGTAATAATTATTAGGTAGCTTTGCAATAAAATAATCTCCCAGTTACTGTGGGTGGGTTGGTTGCGTATTGTAGGAAAGCTCTCTGTCCTGAGATACCTTCAGGATTATTGCACCATCCTCTCCTGGAGGATGGACTATACATGTTCACGTTTGCATGGCACTTTTTAAAACAATCTCAACTCTCTGGAACCATATTTACAAATTCCTTAGGGCAGTTTTCCCCATGGTTGGAGGGGTAAGTAAGGATATACCTCTGCTATTCCTCCTCCACCTCCTACCTTTCTTCCATGAGAACTGTGGGATGTGTCTTCCATGCAAGTCAACGGATATCCATGCTTGACAAGAATCCATACTATTTTGCTGATCTGAGGTAGCATTATTATCCTGCATTTTATGGTAAGCACAGTGCAGCAACACAGCATTGGCATTTTCATCAGCATATGGTCTTCTCATAGGAGGCTGAGCACCTCCTAGGAGTATGTAGAGCAATAACACTAATAAAAGTCTTCTTTTTTGCTTCTCTTAGCCTATCTACAAGGGAAGAGAAAGTATAGTGATATATTTTGTTTTACTTGAGTGTTTTTTAACTTTCATGCTTCTATGTCCTGAAGTTAGGTAGGCATTTCAAGGAAATTGCTGCCTTTTATTGCAGCTAGGATGAGATGTGGCCCACTGTAACAAAATGCAATTGCCAGGTTCTTTATTCTGACAATCTCTGAAACCGCAAATTTTCATTCAGGACTATTACATAGTTGAAGTTTAATGCCCAACAATTGCATTAAGGATTAAATCTGTTCCACCAACATCAATTCAGCACTGCAAACTTATTTCTATGCATGGAAGTCTGGAAAGTAAAAAGAGATGTAATAGGGCTAATTTGGGGGTCATCGGACTTTTTTTACCTTTATATTATCCTGCAGAAAACTGCTATGCACATCACATCCTGGCGTTTTAGTCATGACTAAATTGTCTTTGGAAAATAAGATGAGGCATAGTAGATGTGTTCTGTGACTACCATTTAGAGCTTGAAGAAGGCCTGGATGATGCTTAATGTGTTCTCATCATCCTGCTGTAAAGGAGAAGGAAATCCCATGAGGATTTTTCCATGACTAGGAATGCAATGGTGCCCCCTTGTGTGAAAATGATATTTTAACAGCAGCTGAGACCTCCAGCCAATGTTCAAAATGAAAATGCTACCTATGAGAGGGCACAAAGAATATAGGTAATGGCTTTAAGAAAAGCTTGAATACCCTGCTAGTTGAGCCATGATCTGGTGGATCTAATTACGTAAAAGCACAGTTAGTCTAGCTGGGTGCTGCCAGTCATAATTACTGGAAGTGGCTCCTTTTGCAAACGAGGAAATTACCAAAGCAGGTCTATGAGGTAACGGTCACTCACTGAAGGGCTAGTGGAGCCAACCAAGTGTTTGCTCTGGTAAAGTGAAAGTCTTAGGTAAAATGCTGGCTCTACTAAAGTTAATACTGACTTTCCTACTGATTTTAGTAGAGCTGAGGGGTCCTACCGAATTCAGTGGAGTTGAGGCTTCCCCACTAGGGCTTCTAAAAGCCCCAGGAAGAGTGCACTCCTTCAGAAACACCCTGTGCAAACTGAGATTTCTCTATCTGTGTGTTTTGTGTTTGCAGGTGGTATTTTTAACAGCTTCTGCCACGATGCTCCCGCATCTTTATCTTCTATGGTGATGAAAAGCATGAAGATCTCAACAGTGATGAAATGTGCCCAAGGAACCCCATGCTCTCTTCATTTAAGTATTAAAGGAACACTGAGTCTGGATGGTAGGAGGCAGATTTGCTGCTGAATCCTTTTTGTTGACTTTTTTTTGTTTGTAGCTGTTCAGGCAAATTTTGTTCCATGTTACTACGGTTTTCATATAATTATATCAGTTAGATTTCTTATGGAACCATTTAACTAATATCCATGGTAAAGCCCTGGTCTTACTCAAGGCAATGAGAACTGACATAATGAATTCAGTACAGCAGATTCCTGGTGTGCTTCACTCTGAGTTTAATGGGTTCAATCGTTTGCATAAGAGTTTGCAAAGTTAAATCTTAATTTAGAAGAAAATGTATTATATCCTTCCTCCTACCTTTATGTGTGTATATATGTATTTTCTTGTTCTGCTTATTTTTTAAAAGATAAAATACATGTGCCCTTCACTTAAAAGGCAAATTTAGGACATGGTACATTTTGTTTTAATTTAGTTTATGTTTTTGTTAAAGATGCTCAAATTAAACTTTAAAAATCTATTCTGAACTCATTTCAGAAAATATTCGTGGGCTGGAAATATGTTCTCTTTCACTGGACACACAGCAATCTCAGTGTACAAATGTGAGGTTTGCTAGGAAAAAAAGCAAGATGCTTAATGGAAAGAAGGTAGATTCCCTTTTTTTTTTTTTTTATCATTTAAATGTTTATGAGCCTATGGAGAAAAGAAGTATATTTTGTATCTCTGTTTCTTTATTCTCTTTAACTTTTTGGAAAACTGCAATGAAATGTATGTTTCAGCAGCATCAAATCAAAGCCAATACTGATGAAATGACCTTTTATGACCTGTAACTTTGATTCTCTGCCATTTTCCACTTATCAATTTGCAAGAGGACCTGCCTCTACAAAGGTTGATTTTCAAATCAAACCTATTCACTTTCTTTATTCTCTCCACCAAGTTGTGAGGAAGCTTTTGTATCTCTGTTGCTACAGAGAGCAGTCACAAGAACCCTTAAGTGCATATGTGTAATTTAAGTTCAGATACATAAAAATATTTGGACGCCTAATCTGATCATATCATATCTATAGAATTTGTGCATCGGAAAGAGAGCTAAGCACCTAAATACTTACATGCATCTGTCCTGAGCTCATGGTGATAATTACAGAGTACAATTTTGTGCTAAACTGAGCCCAGAAGCATTATTACAATTTGCAACTGGAAAAAAAGAGTCATGCTTTCACCTACTATTTAAAAAGAGATGGCAGTTTGTTTTCAATTATTGATGGATAATGTTATAAAATCCATTAAAATGTTTTACTTTTTTTCCTTATAAATGATATATTGTTCGCATGTGCGAAACTTCAATTTCATTTTCTGTTCTGTATTGCTCAATAATTAAATGTCCCCATGTGAAATGCAGGGCTGGCAGTGAACAACTGATATGTTTAAGAATAAGGTAAGTTTTATAGACATGACTCAAAAAATACATTTATGAAGATTTTTTTAGTTTTAGTTCAGTGCGTAGAATGGTGTTAAAATGCCTATACACTGACTTTTTTTTAGTATGAAAGACCCTTCCTTTTTGAAATTCATTGAGCATTGGGTACATGTATCTCTATGGTTTTAGGATTATTTGGTAGTTTGTAGATATTTGGACTTCTGGGAGTGAAGAATAGTAACCTCCAGCATTAGCAGTACTGATAGTCTTTCAAATCCTTTCATTAAACAGTATCTGCTACTTTTATCTTCGTAATGTTGCAATAAATCCAAATAAATAATGTTTTTGCTTGCTATTGCTTGCTTAATTCTGATAACCAGTAGTCTTCCTGTGTTGTAGTCACTCACAAACTTAATTTTATATGTTTTGAACAGGTGCATGTTCAATTCAACTGCTTTGAAGTCAATGTAGCACAGCACATCTATGTGACCATGCAAACAATACCAAATTACTGTGAAGTAAAGCTGAGTCAGGAATACTACGTTGAAGGTAGGAAAACATCTTTAAAGTGATGTTTCAAATAAAAGCTAAGAAAGAAAGGAAAGCCAGATCTTCTCCTGGGATACATCGATTTGAATGATACTTGATCATTCAAACCTGGACCTGACAGCTGAAATTCTGCTGTATTCTACATGTTGATGTTTTATTTCGTGCATAAAAATACGTAGCTTTCTTTAGAGACTAGGGTCAACCTGTACTATGCATTGGTCCTAATTTGTGTTCCAGTGATTGGCAGGTGCTTTGGCTTTGCCTGTGGTCCAGTCCTGGGCACTCTCTGTGCCTCTGATGTCTTTTAGTGGCTAGCATTTCAGTCAGAAATGACTGAAGCACATTCCCTTTGAGAAAGGTTAATAAGAAAGTATAAAGAAATTTCTTTTCACTTTGAGTTAGCTTGCTGTTCTACCACGTGTTTTCATGTAACTAGATAAGATAGCATTGGTCCATGTTGTTACAGTGCCTACTATATGTATATAAAATAGATTCAGCACTATCAAGATATAGCAAGGCTGCTGCAAGTAAGTCATGGCACAAAAAATGAAATGGGACCCCTTGCTCAGTCCAAGCTTGTGCTTATCCCATTGGCACAGCCTACAAGTGGGCTGCACTTGTCCGTGGCACTTGGAGCAGTATCACCCCTTGCACACAGTCAGGGGTGTTAAAGGGGTTCTTTACTCTCATATAATGAAAGCCTCTATCTAAAATTTTTAACCTTTATGATAAATCATCTTCTTCATTACTGAGGGAAAAAAAATGTACTTTGTGAATATACAAGGGTGTTATAAACGGACAAATCCTCTGAGCCAAGTGATTTGCCAGTATGCTTTATTGTAAACAGCAAGCAAGCAGCGCTGGGCGGCTGGGGAGTCTCTGCTCCACCGACGACACGCGCTTTGTAGCCCGCGAGAGCGCCTTTTATTCCTTTCTTAGTTCCGCTTCTTGGAGCTTCTCAGAAGCTCCTCATTTCGTTATACCTCCTTTCTGCACGTGTCCTCCTTTGTTGCTAGGGGGTCTTCCAAGCCCTCTGGTGATCTTTTTGGTTGAAGGCTCCTCTTCTTCCTCGGTGAACTTTTCACCTTTCTGCTAGCCAGCATGCGCCCTTCAAACTTCCTTTTTCCAACCATTTTGCAGACGGTTTGTTGTAGAACTTGTACTCTCTGTTACTATTTTGACAGTTATTTTTTTGCACCATTCTGTCCTTTTCTGTTCATGGATTACATTCTTGCTAACCACAGGGGGAAAAATGGTTTTTATAAAGCTCAGTCTTAAGCCACTTTTTACATGGAAGTGTGAACAAAGGAAAACAGGAAAATACTGTCTTTGTGAGGGGAAACAAAAGCAAAATACTGAATAATGAGTCAAGCAAAGAGAGGTGAAAACAGTAGGAAGTGGTCTATGAGCTATTTCATGTTGTTCTCAAATAAACCTTGGAGATCCAAACCTATTAGTTTGGAAAGTGTCAGCTGCTCTCTCATTCTGGTAAGCTGCCTGGAACTTAACTGGGTATTTCCTAGTAAGCCTACAGTGGAACTTGAAGAGCAAAAATTCACAAGCATTTATGATGTCAGTTGAATACGTATGGTAAATTATTGGAGTGGCTTTCAAGGAAGCACCAAATTAAATTATTGTTATTATTAGTTCCTGAATAAAGAAGTGCAGTTATAGCCTAGATTTTTGACTTATTTAAACTGCTGATGGGGTTTTACAGTAAAAACACTAAACTGCTGAAATAGGATCCTTAATGCAAGTTATGACACAGTCAATGTTTGTGGTAAGGGGGAAAATCAGATAGTTTGGCAGTCTTAGCTGCACAGCTATAAAAATAAGGCAGTTCTGAAGAAAATTCTGGTTTCTGTTTTGCAGATTGCAGGAATAATGATGTGGGAAAATATATTCCAGCCTGTTTGGGTGAGCTGATCTATATACATCGAAGCTGTAAAATATTTCTGGTGGCTTATATAATGATATTTTCATAATTGGATATCAGAAAAAAATATGATATAGCACTATTTCTAATTATCATGTAGTTGCAGGTTATGTTGTGGAAAATAAACAACAAATATTGTATTTGTCTAACATTAATGCTTTTATTCCCAAAGAACCTGAGGATAATCAGCTTATGTATCAGGATTAATGCTTCAAATATCTGTACATGTATCTGTACATGAATTACTTAGGAATTCAAATTTTGAAACTGAGTTGCAATCTGTACATGTCCTGACACTTCAGTATTGACTGTGCTAATTTCAAAATGAATAACATTTACATTTATTCTCATGAAAATCATTATATATCATAAAACAAGATTACTCTTAGGAAGATCTAGATATTAAATATATCTATATCAATTAATGATTAATTCAAACATCCTACATATGAATCTATAGATGTTGAATTTCATGTACATCAAGTTATGAAATACATTCTGAAAAATAAAGAAATAGTAAAGTAAGAACTATGTAGAGTAATAAACAGATGTAGTAATCTTATATTTGATTTTTCTCTTCTCAGGTGGAAAGTTAGATTATAATGTAGACTGGGCCAG
Organism: Crypturellus undulatus; assembly: GCA_013389825.1. Lineage (NCBI taxonomy): Eukaryota > Metazoa > Chordata > Aves > Tinamiformes > Tinamidae > Crypturellus > Crypturellus undulatus. Next base: position 484,473 of record VWPW01014083.1, on the reverse strand, counting down.
GAAAGTCATATCAGTGAATGTATCCAACTTTCTCCGAGATCAAGACTATTACGTTCGCTTGTGTCACAAATGGTTTACCTGTGAGGATGTGGGGGCATTTGCTGTGGTGAGTTAAACCTGGAAGTGTTACTGAGTGGGGGGATTTGTAAGTGGAAATTCTCATTAAGATCATATTTACACAAATGGAACTTCTACATCTTTATTTACCTGTATTAAAAGTTATTTGCTGTCCTGGACTCATGATCATCTTTCTCATTTCAGATCAAAGGGAAGGAATCTTTAAAATCAGTTTCTCTGAAGTATTCTCAGCTACTCCCTTGTCTTTGCATTGAGGTAATACAGTCTGATTTTGACATGCATTGTGTTTCCAATTAAAGAAGTTTTATCTGAGATTTGTGTCCTAAGATTTGTGTCCTATTGTGTCTTTATACAGAAAGGCCCTGGACCTAAGTTTCTAACTAAGGTTTTCTCACTTCAAAGCATTCTTTTTTTTTTTTTTTTTTTGTTAAGACAGATAAAATATCAAGATAAAAGGAGAAAGGAATACGATTCATATTAATTTACCAGAAGTATTATGTAAGGCTAATTTGGCTGATACATATATAAAAATATATATGTAAAATCAACGAAGAACCATCAAGTTTAATTAGAATTTCAGCAGAGGGTTTGGTATTGTATCATATGGGAAACTAACAGTTGAATTAAGGAAACTGGGTTTAGAACAAGATTTGTAGGGTAGATAAATACATACCTGAGGGCTAATTCAAAAATTCTGTCGCATGAGGCAATGTTGATAGGAAAGTTATTTAAGGACCAAACTTAAAACAATCCTCATATAATTCCTTTCATCAGTGACATTCCCAAAAGAAGTGGGAGTATATTAATGAATTTGCTGATAATACAGGTGAGAAATATGTCAGCATATGTATGTCAGTTGAGAACCAAAATGGAAGAGAATCAGGATAACTGGAAGAGTCTGGAGATCTTTGTAGGTAAAATAACTAAAGGAGGAGGTAGCCGTGTCAGGTGTAAGTTCATGCACTTGCACTAATAAAAATAATTCTTGCTGTAAAATGCAAGAATGAATGAAGGGGGATAAACATTCAATTCAGGGTAGCTACAGCAATTTTTCTGATACCATGAGAAGTTAGATTTTGGAATATTTTTCAGAAAAAAAAAAACGATCAAATCAATTTAAAATGAGCTTGATGAGATGCAAAAAAACTATGTAACCTAATTTCTCAAGGAATTTTGCAGCTTGCTGATTAAGATTGCTAAGTGTGGATGTCCAGCTGTATATATCTACATTTGAGTTAAATGTTCCAAATTAGATGTTCCAAAATCTTATGGTTTGTGGCTAGTTAAAACAACAATCAAGCAGCTATACAATAGTTGAGTTGTTCAACTAACCATATGTTAATGCCTTTTGTTAATGTTTTTGGGTGAGTTGAAATAGCACTTTGGACTGCTGCACTAACTAGATCTTCACATAGCTAGAGCACCTTAGTCACATTCAGATGTGTAGACACCTAACATGAGATATCTTAGAGATGAACCAGGAGATGTCTTGCAAACCTACATTTTTCTTTTACTTCATTCTGAAAGCTACGAGGTCACTAAAATAATATTGTTCCACCCAGTATAGGTACAATAAATTCAACAATGTGATTAGTGCTGGGCAAATAAATGGGAATTGTATTTGTCAAATGTGAGTAATGGAAACATTTGCATGTGAATCTGAATAATGAGGGCATGCACAGGTATTTGCGGAACTGAGTTTAAGTGCTAGTCATTATATTTTAAGGGCATATCCTTTACCATAAGAAAGACTATGTTTATGAAATAGGTGGTAGGTATTCCATCATCCTTAGATTACTTCTGAGACCCCCTAGAAAATAATGAGGGTATAAAAATGAACAAAAATATTAAACTGGCAGATTTTCTGAAGAAAATTATGCAGAATATATGACTCAATATATGCTAGAAAGGATAACCTGGTCTTTCAAATCCAGTTCCCCAAATGATGAGCAATGCCATAAATGAGTGACGCAAAACATGTTCCTAAAAATATTTCTCAAAGCTTTATAATAAATGTAGCACATAAATAAGCATACTTGGTGAAAAGGTTTTTTGTCACATTCTCTCTTGACATGTTAAAGATTGATGTATGTGAGAATCTTTAGCTAACGATGACTTCTTGTGTTGTAGGGTTGGTTGGCAATTCCAGATGCAAGGAGGACACAACTTTGCCCCTTTGAAAATGGCAAGTATTATGCGATTACTTTCTGAGTAGTTCCAGTAGTATATTGCAATTGGAGATGCAACTAAGTTGAAAATCATATACTACAAAATGTTATGGAAATGGTTCTTTTATTTTTTGGTTATATTGTGGATAGATGAAATAGCTATCTTTCAGATTAAATTGTTGACAAAGTTTATGACAAGCATAAGCATTAAATAATTTTCTTGTAATTTCCCGTAATTTTTTAAATCACATATTAACTGGCCAGAAGGAAGAAAAACCACTGAGGTCAGTCATGGAATGATGACGTAAGAGGAAAGCTTTAAGGGATTTGAAAGAGGTACTTGGCAGAGAGCTTGAAAGAGAGAACTGGGACTGAGAACGAACACAATTAACTGCATTAGCCCAGTTGTTTAGAATATAAAGCACTGTAGAGTTCCAACTTTGAAGCCACTTTTTTTTTTTATTTTAAACTTTCTATATTTCTGAACTGACAGCTCTGTGAACTGGAATATCTAAAGCAGACTAGTTCTTTCCTGCCATATTTCTTACTGATGTAAAAAATCTGGGACGCTGGAGTTAGTTATGTAGCAGGAATCAATTAACAGTTGCATATCAGAAAGAAGCTGCTTTTTTGTGTTAACTTAAATAAGGCAGGGGGGAAGGAAAGAAGAGAATTTACTGGTTACTGGTTACTGGTTACTAAACAGTGCAATTTAATGAAAATGAGGGTGAATGAGAACATGAAGTAGTAGAAAGAGTAAAAAATTATTTAAATAAGCATCTTTATCATAAAGTAGATAAATGAATTCCACAAAGGAATGAAACAGAAGCAAAGTCATTTAATAAGTCAGTAAGCAGGCCTGGAGAAGGCTTGGAGACATACAAATCTTAGTTTGGTGCTAGCTGTGCTCTGTTAGGATAAGGATTATAGCTACAATATTAGACTCCTGCACATTCAAAATGTACCTGGGAACCAAGACATTTTTGGTTAGAAAAAATCTTCTCTTAACATTAGCTTTATAGTATCTATCTATTTGTTACAAACTGCAGTTGTTAAAAAATAATTGACATTTCCATTTCAAAGAAATTCTCAGTATTTTGATATATTTTCATTAGGACAGAAATTTACAATAGGACAAAAATAGTACAAGGTTTTGCAGAATTAAGAGGTCTAGGACATTTCTAATAGAAAATATCAAAGGGTTTTGCTTTAGTACATTTCCAAAAGAAAGCAATAAAAATTGGAATTATTGTTATGCTTGATGAGATTTTGATGAGAGCTGAATTTTACTACCTTGTATTTCCACTCTTTGTTGTAGATTGTTCCTTCACTCTGCTACATTTTCAAGAGTCACGGGCATTATTCGTTCACTCATCTTAGAAATCCAAATTGCCCAATTTTCAAGATTTTTCTCCCAAAGTATTTGCAGGACATGAAGGTCCTTGATTCGGGGTCCACCTGCACACTGCTCCCTCTGTAGCTGTTGGGCAGAGAATACACTTCCATGAACGGGTACAGCCCACTTCAGACTTGTGGTGCCATTCCCTGCTGGTGCCTGAGGCCATCACAGTACTCTTAGGTGCTTCAGCAAAATGCCAGCACTTTAGTAGGATGCAATGGTGGAAATGACAAGGAAATGCAAAAGCAGTGCTTTGGGTTTTAAGCACATATATAGGTAGTGAATTTATGAATGAGTTTGATTCATTTTTTAGACATCTTGAATAATGTTTCCACTCTTTCTGTACAGATACAAAGACGTTATGGGATAATATTGTTTATAACCCAATCACACAAACCCTAGCTTGGGAGCCAGCCTGTCCTGTGTTTGTCACGGTTAACCTGTGCAGATTAATGAAGCCTAACCACCACTGTGAAGATATACAAAACACTTCCAAAAGTTCTCCCGAGAAGGTAAGAGCCTCGCAGATTTCTTTTCAAACTGAGACTGAAAGTCGTTCTAGAAAGTCATGACTAATGTGTCATGTGAACAGCTTGACTTTGGATTAAGGACAGTTGCAAATTCCTCTCAGATACTTAAAACTGTTCATAATCATAGTCTGTTCTTGTAACCATATGCTTTATTCAGAGAGCTCAAAATTGGCTAACTAGCTATTAGGGAACAAAAAGTAGAGTGATTGTGAAGCTCATAATGTTTCCTAAATTCTTTGGGGTAAGAGAGTCTGCTTTTCATTTATAGCAAAGGAATGATTCATCTGCTCTGACTTTGCTGTCTAAAAGATAGATGTCCAAGTCTCAGCTATTCAACCGAGACTCCACTTAAAGTACTCAGTCATATTCTGAAAACTATGCTCCTCATCGACTACAGGCATATAAGACAGGTCAGGGGGATGTCTCCCTAAAGGTAGCCGTTTCTCCTCACTGACTATGACAGGAATCTACTGTGATTAGATCAAATGTATATATTTAACATTTAGGCATCTAAAACATAAGTAACTAAGTGAGATGAATCTGAATCTCTTCATATCTTATTGGAGGTGTATTTGTACCTTGATAGGGCATGATTATTTTTCACTCTCTTAAGAATTTTTCAAAGTGTCTTCTTGAATCTGGTTCAACATCCTGAAACTGTCTGTTGAGATACTGAGCTCTTCCTGCATTCATACTTTGAAACTGAAAAGGATTGTGTGTAGCTCAAACTGCTTCATACTTAATTTGAAGTTGCATGATATTGAATGCACTAGATTTATGAGGTTGGTTAGAATTTCCACTTTCACCTTGAAAGGTTTCAGGCCTTCCTGATTGTGTAAAGAAGCTAATCAGCTTGAGGTAAAAACTCAAAAGGCAAATAAAACCAAATTCAAATCTTATTTTTTGAGTTATTCTGGTGAGATGATTTGTTGGGGTTGACTCAGGACGTTTTGAAAGTTTGATCTTATAAACACTGAAGAAACACTGAAAATATGAGAGACTTTTGGCGGCCAAACCTGTGGTGCTTACACTGATTCACCATTTTCTGCCTAGCTTTCAGCAAAGCTTTATTCTTGCAAAAACAAATATATTTAATTTGACGCATGTGAGTGCTCCCTGTGGAGTTCACCATCTGCTGACAACAAACACAACTCAATGTCTGCAGGGAAAAAAAAAAGAAAGAAGTCAGTCTAAAATGAAGTTGGGATGGCATTCGTCATATCTATGACCCATAGAACAATCCAAATAATAAGTTTAACACCAGATAATGAGTGTTTTCCCACGTTTACTCATTGCTTCTAATGGTTGAATACTAATACTCATAGACTGGCTGAATTTTCCTTTTTCTAATTCTTCTTCTTGATACTGGATGTAATCTATTTTTGGACGCAACTGTAATAACAAAGAACATCTCCATACTGTGCTGGAGACCACCGAAAAGGTTCCTCAGTTAGTGTCAACCTGCCCCACTAAATCCACATGGGGCTACAGACTCTAATGAGGCCCCAGAGCTACAACTCCCTGCTCTGCAGTTTGGGTGTCTTTCTCTGTCCAGGGCAATGCTGTTTCCATGTCTGAGCTTCCATGTCTGGTTCTTAGGGAACCTTTCCCATGACTCTCTTATTGCTGTCATAGGCAGGCCTTCAGCCTGTTCTCAAGAAATTACAGGAACGAGGTGTTACTTTGTTGTGTGTAGGGCACACACACAACAGTTCTGTCAGTTCTGTCACAGTCACTTAAGTAAGATGACTTTATGCATAGTAATTGCTTATATTGGACAAAGCTTTTTATGTTGAAGTCTTTGATAGTTTAAGTGGTTGCAATTCATTAAAGAAACATTTTTCAAGTCAGTTAAGCAATTATTTAAAATTTGGTCTATGTTTAAGATTTTTCTGGAATAGGGATACTGAAAATTGAGAATTTACTCCATTGGAAATGAAGCCTCAGAAGCCCCAAAAAGCCTTCAACAGCACTTTTGAGAAAATGGCAGTGTTCAAGAAATGTATACATAAGGCACTTAGGGACATGGTTTAGCAGGCATAGTGGTGGTGGGTTAACAGTTGAACTTGATGATCGTGAAGGTCTTTTTCAACCATAATGATTCTATGATTCTGTTCTCTGATTCTGTGTTTAACTATCCTGCTGAGTGGGTGATGCCTGGTAAATAAGGCCTGGAACAAGAGGACTCTGTAATTAGAATTACTTAAATCACCAGAGAATCAATTTAGCTATACTAGGTCAGAATGAATGTCAAAAATGCTACATGCCACGGGGAGAAGCAAGTTATTTATTTAGTAATTTAAGGCAGTGTTATACCTATTGTTACTATTTTATGTGATTAATTCATTGAGATACTTTGAGTAAACAAAGCTGCCCCTATCTCAGTAAACAAATTTAGAAAATCCTAGATAATTAATTTTGTGAAACTAGACAATCAAACTAGCTAATGCTAACCAATGTCTTTTCAAGCAGGTTAAGTATTCTCGTGTGGACACTCATCCAAGACTTTGCATGAAGGTAAAGTGATTTTCTTCTAAACAACCCATTTACTGCCTTTCTTTATCTTAGCTATCAAAGAAGAGATTGTTAATATTCTGTGGCATGAATGTTTTCTTTTATATCTCTGATGAATAGGGAGTAAGAATGAAGGAACTGTGAAAGAGTAAATTAAAAGGAGGTTCTTTTGAATGTAGAAGAAATGCTAGATGTGACGCAAATCAAATTGTGCCGCCAGTTTTTTCTTCTTAAGAAAAGCAGAGAAAATGTCTTAGTTCACACACTGCAAACTCTAAAGCACGTATTAAACATGTTTGATGGGCTACATATATAATAACCTTTTATGGTGCTAGTTCACAAAAGTGTAATCTATGCATATTATTAATCTAGGCATATTACTGGTTTCTTTTTGCTTACTTTTAAGACAATGGAACTGCTTGCGCATCAGAGTCTGAAAAGCTGGGATTTAACCCAGACCAGGGGTGAGAAAGGTCAAATCAGGGGTTAGAAGATACCACAGAGCAGGAAATCTGTAGTTTTATGTTCTGCCCCACGGGAATGCAGTGATGGTCTCTAGGTGAATCGGTAGCCACACATTCATACTGAAAAATCAGTTTTCCTAATGGATTTCTCTGCTTTCAGTTTACAACGAAGCAAGGCTCTTGGGTTAAATGTCCATTCGCTCATGGAGAATTTCCAGGTAAATAATTGTTTTATTAGATAATATTAAATTGTGAAAGGTACTTAAATCAATCTCTAGATATGAGTCTTTTCCACTAAACAAGCTTTGTCCTTTGTCAAGTGTTCAAATCACTATAGCCTATGAATTTCAGCAAAGAGATTTGGTGATCTGTTACTTCTATGTATTGTGGTCTGCATGTTATTTGATGGTACTCAGCTAATTAAAATGGCTTTTATTCTTAATGCAACAAGTTTAAACATAATATATGGTAAAAGTAAGTCTGTTTTTTTTAAATATCAGCTTGGAAAATGAGAACTGCTGCATTGGCAGAGCAGATACATGTTTTCTTCACATCCCAAACCAAGGCGCAATTCTCCGTGCTTGTATGTAACAGGACGCAGCTGGCCCCATGTGAAGCTGTTGGGATGCGCCATTCAGTCTCTGCGGTTTGTATATATTATTTCTTAGATGTTTTAAGTCTTTTTAACTTCTTCAATTGCATTCATTATTATTCCATTTATCACTCTGCAGCCTGAATGCATTAATAAGCCCAATGTGTGTACATACTGAAATGATTAATGGAACATATTTAAAGCATGTAGTTCTAATTCTGATCTCATACTGAAAAAAGATATAAATAAGGATGTTGAAGTCAAATGAGTCACATCAAAGGAAGTTATTATTGAGTGGCACACTAATATTCTTTTAGCATCATTTTTTTGGTGTAGTATACGTATTATGCACATAGGAAATATTCTTGTTAACATTTCATATACGAGTGACTGATGCAGCAGACCTGGCAAATCTCACATCATGAAATATAAGACTTAGAGCATAATTACACAATGATCTCCAGCCACTCTAAATCTCATGACTGCCAAAACTAACTCAGTGCACAAGAAGATAAGTTTTTAGCCAAATTAGCTTTCAATCCAGCTGTGTAACTATACAACTGCTTCTTCCAGCAAAAACAGGGAGAGAGGGAGAAGACTGTGGGAGAATTGCTGTTTCAGGCAGCAGCTATTCAGTAAAAGTGAGCCTCATTCCTCTCTTGCAACTACTCCCATGCGTTGTACACTGCGCCCATATCTCATACATATTGAGTGCAGCTCTGTGGCTTTCCTTTACCCTTCAACCCTGCATGCCAGAGTTACCTTGCTGGCCTGACCTGTGATCTACTGAGAATGTGGGGTCGAAGAGCAGTCCGTAGCATTATTTTTTAAATAGGAGATTATTAGATATATTATTATAGGTCTAGGAGCTACTAGGACTGCCATGTTGAGAGGAGTCCTCCCAGCTCAGCGGCTAGCTTCTCAATAGCACTAGGACAGCTCCCACGCGTGTGCCCCTGTCATGTCTCCATTTACCATGTGTATCAGATGCCACACAAGAAACTGAGAAGCTGAGAAGTCTCTGTATTGTCATGTCTCTATTCCTGCCTGTGTTCGGTGCTGTGCTTCAGGGACTTGGGGAGCGAGGAGCATGCTGTAGCTCTGCCACGTGTGCTCTTTTCAGGATATTCCGGCTGTTCAACTTACTTTGCACTGTGTGCAGGTATGAGCTGCAGCTGTGTGATGTTTTTTCTGGTACCTCTGATGCACGGGGTGCATATACCAGGGGTAGCTGGCAAGCAGGCAGCCTTAATTCAGCACTTCTTATATTTCAAGGGGTTAATACAGAAAGATGAACTAATTTTCTAATTAATTAATATAGGTTTTTATTACATCTCTGTCTCTGCATTTGACAGAGAAGCTGTATTTCCTAGGTCTGAGCTGCACATGCTCAAGTGAAACCTCTTGTCCTGGAGACCCCAGAGCTGCAAATCACTGAGAAAGAAGGTTTAGGAGAAACAGCTTTCTTCATCAATATAGATCACAGAGGGCACTGGTGGGACTGTTAAAAGTTTGTCCTAGTTGGGGAGGATATCTGGGGACATGTTGTATTACTGTCCGAGATAGAGATCTCTATGGTAGGAGGTTGGCCAAACACTGAACTCAGTGAACACTATCACTTCCCTTTATCTGACCTTTTTTTCCACATAAAGTTGTATAATTTAGACCTTTTGGTTTCAGAGGTACCCCGTGTGAGTTGATAGATGAGAAGAGTAATGGCAGAGCAGTGAGAAATCACAGCTAGGTGTGGTAGTGGGTGTCTCATGAAGGGCACCAAAGTATTTAGAAATGCTCATTTTCTTCCCATTGATGCGAAGCTGTTGCTTCCTCTGCTGCATCAACACAAGGGGAGCTCACCTAAATTACACACAGTTCCTGTCCAGCACCATGAGTGATATGCACAAAGGTTTAATGATGACTTAACTGTGTTCCCAGAAAAAATAATCCCTATTTAATATTGTTGCAGTAAGACTACTAGAGTAAGAATATGTTAGCCTTTTTTACCCCAAATTTGTTCAGGACTTTTGCCATATTAAAGAGAGCAGTTCTAGAATGAGTAGTTATTATTGGAGTAACTTATTCTTTTGAGGACAAACCACAAACATTCACATTTTAAGTGGCAAACCAGTCATTTAGGACAAGTCTACCCTAAGGCTGAATTTGTTCTCAGTATAAAATGTGATGGGCAATCCTCAAGAACTGCAAAAAATGGTGTTTCCTTCAAGTTCATGTACACTAGAAAACAGAAGTGAATATGTTCAGTGGCTGACTGGTGTCAGCAGCCATGGGGGTGGTGTCCTCACTTATGATACTTCATTAAATGCAGGAAATTTTCTGCATTTCTCTCTTTCTCTTTCTGTATTCCCAAACCATGCTTGGCATCAGCTACATCAGCTTCATATGGTCATTGAGATCCATGGATAGTCCCTGAAAATAAATAACCTTCCATAACGAATACACTGTGTTAATTTTTGGAGGCTGTGAAACATACAGCATTATTGGCAAATGAACCAAAGAGCTGAAGAGAGACAATGCATATTTTCACTTTACCAACGTATGGAAAATAATAGTTTCCCACTTTGTTTTCTTTAGGGAGATTCTGTATCAATCACTATGTCCCGGGAAATGTGTGGGTCAACAATTTGCATTCAGGTATGTGTTTTTATTTTTGCCAGATGCACTGTAAAAAATAAGCAAGCCATCAAAAAAGAAAATGCAGGAAAGCAGCAGGCTGTTTTGCAGTTTCCTTCTCCTCACCAAATCTGATTATGCTGTAAATGAAGTTGGAAAAGAGCATTATTTATAGCTTGATTTGCTGCCACCACCTCTGGTTGAGATGATATTAATTAACACACAAGTTGCTCTACTGATCTAGCTGCTTTGTTGGTGGCAGATAAAGGGATACCAACAGGAAATTGTTAATCCTGTCTTTATGTGTTCCTTGGTAATAAAAAGTTAGTCAAAAGATCCAAGTGAATAGTAGATGAATGTTTCAAAAACTGACATTAACTGACAAAGCAGCATAGTAAGTACATGGTATGCTAGAATTAGCACTCCCAAAAGCGGAGCTGAGCAAACTATTTCTGACTGTCTTTACACATTGTTTATGTAACTGAACTTCATTTAGACCATGCTAATAGAAAAGGAACAGTGTGATGCTGCTGTGCAGTTCAGTGCTCTCGTGGACCGCAGGGCACCAGAGTGGCAGCTGCCCGGGAAGGCGGCTTCACCTTCTGTCCCAGGAGGATAAAGGGAGCCTGGCAAGAGCCTTCTGGGCAGTGGGAGGGATTTTTCCTTCCCCAGTAAAAAGGAGATTTGGTGGCAAAATTGATGTTTTCCTACCTAAATAGTCTATCATGAAAATAAGACATTATCTGACAAATAAAATTCTGCACAAAAAGAATTCTGATTAACTTTTTATGCTTTAGAAACCTAAAAGTGATTAGACTTGCTAAATGTAGGTGAGACCACAGATTAAAAATGCAGTCATCTGAGTAAACAAATAAAGCAATGCTTATTTTGTCAAGGCAAATGTTCAGTACTAGTGTGCTGAAAGGCAAATAAGACTTAATTTTTCTTTTACAAGGGCTGGAGGACAGATGTAGATTATTCAGTTCCACTACAGATCTGTGATATCCACTGTGGTAAGTATTAATGATAACAAAAGAAAAATCAGATTGTGAAATGTGTTTATACCGGTAGACTGACATTTTAATTCCCTACACTTTTTACTGGGATTCATCAGACGAAAAATGAATGCCTACAGGTGAGCTTGATATGCTCGGCTTTGCCTTTTAGCAATGGACCCGTATAGCCAAACTAGCATTTAATTAGCTACTGCAAGGGCAACTTCTGCAGCGCTTTCCTCTGCTTCTTGGGTGACTCTTTCAGCCCATGCCAAGTCCTGTGCACCACACCTACGTTTACCTTGCAGTGAGTGCATGAGGTAACTAGTTAAAAGCAGTCCCTGGCAAGCAGGCACACCGTGCTGTCACTGCAGCAGAGACTGCAGCACAGCCCTTCTGCTAATTTCCACCTCTGCAAATGGAACAGTAGAAATTCCCAGTAGGAATTACAGAAAATTATTTCTATTATGATTTGAAACACACCCCCAGAGTTAACTGAGGTTTGGGGACTTAGGGTGAAGTGCTCAGCAGGGGTGGGTTCACTAGCTTACAACCATGAAGTGTAAAACAGTAAAACTGAGGGAAGGTTCAGGCTGGGCACTGCCAAACAAACAAACAAAAAAACAAAAACAAAACACACAAAAAAACACTCAAACCTTCCGAAATAATCTGCCCTCTCCCGAGTTCCTTGTAAACGTGGCAATTCCTAGGACATATTTTCTCAGTACTTTAAGCATACCTCACAGTTAAACTATAGCTCAAGCTTTGGAAGCCCAGTACTAAAAAGGAAGGGGCTTCAGTGTGGGGTGGCACTTCAGTTCTCTGGGCAAGCATCTGCCTAAAGGTGGTTCAGGTCTCCTGTCTGCTAAAAACTCCTACCGAGCCCGCAAGGTGAATCAGTTAAATACTCTGAGGGTTGTGATTCATGTAATCTGGATGTATCTTCCCTCTTCATATTTTTCATTCCATCAATGTGAAGGGTATGACAAAAGTGTATAAAACAATGAAATGTTCTGCGGAATTAAATTGTGGAATTTGTCACAGGATTTTGCTCTGGTAAAGAACTTATGGAGATTCAGAGGTGGAAAAAAAAGGAGAAACTGTGCATATCAAGAGCATCATAACCGTAATACGTGATTGCTGTGTCTCTTATAGGGAGCATTTTGACCTCATGCTTTATGGCTTCTGCCAAACTGAATGTTTTTGGATAATACAAGCCACATGCATGGTCAGGAGTAGGGTTTTGAAGCTTCCCTCTGTAGCTGCTGGTACTGGTTAGTGTCAAAGATAAAGATAAAATATTGATTGTATATGTCTTTGTGAAATGGAAGTTTACATTATCAAATATTACTATTATTTAAAGTATCATGCAGCAACAAACGGCCAAAACAGTGCTGGTAACCAAGTAACATACTTGATGTTCTTTTAAATTTTTGGACAGTTCTCTTATTTTTTTTAACATACACAAACATTTCAAGGCCTTATTTAAGCTTTAAAAATATATATATTTATTCCAAATAAACCAATAACCAGAATCAGTTAATATGAAAAAAAATATATGGGCCATAATTAAAAAAATGGCAACCTACAATTGAACTTGTTTCTTCAGGTTTTCACAGGCAGACATACAGTGATGGAAGCCCAGCAAAGGCCATGACACACAGGTACCCAGCATCTTTCTTCCAAATAGAGTTTAAAAATGTTCAAGAGTTGATAGAGTTAACCCTGCAAATATATTGTTACCCTTTCTAAAGAGGGGCAATATCTGGGTGAACTTAGTACTTGCCTGTAAGAATATCTGGTTCCTGTCTCTCCCCAGTGTTGTTCCCCTTGAAGCCACCGCTTCCTTCTGTGCTCTTCCCCTCTCTGCTGTACCGCAGGGCAGTCTGGCATCAGGGGTAGTAGGAAGCAACAACCTTCAAGAACGCAGAAACAATCTGATCTGCTGAGCATGACACTCGTCATTAGCACCTGCCTGGTGCTTTCTCCCTGGCATTTGTAGAGAGATCACAGTCCCCTTCTGTGCTCTCACTCATTGGAGATATTTCCTCAGCTGTTCCAGTGTTTCCTCCATTCTTATAGCCCTCTGAAAAACAGTAACATGTTGACTGCAAACCAATGAGATGGACGACAGTAATCAGTGTAACCAACAGACTACATTGGTGGATTTGGTGGGACCCTCCGTTCTTCAAAAAGCTCTTCACTTTGTGCCATGTGCTCTAGGTGTCCCTGCTTGAGCTGGGGGTTTGGATGATCTCCAGAGGTCCCTTCCAACCTCAACCATTCTGGGATTCTATGTGATTCTGTGATATAAGGGTACCCCATCAAAGGCAACCTAGAGCAGTGGCTATTTTATAGCATACGGCCTCCTGTGTCCTGTCCATTTCATGGCATGTGATGCTAGTGAAGAAGATTTTGCATCACAAGGAGCAGAGACACCCTGAGAAGGCTTTGTACAAAGATGCAGAAAAAAAACTTCAGATTTCCTTGAGGAAATCATGGCTTTCCAACTTTGGTTGGGAATGTGCTTTGATCTTTGATTTCAGGCAGTCTTTTCTTCTTTTCCTTGTCATAAGATAAATGATTGTTTTTCACCTGAGAAAAAAAAGCCAATCATCTTTAATTTTCTGTTTCCTTTAGGCTGAAGAGTGTGCATTCCTTGCACTGAAGATGGGTAAAGGTGAATGAATTTACCAACACATTTTTAAGATCTTTATTATCTCCTCCACATCAGATTGTCTTCTGGTGTGACTTGCAAATGTTCTAAGTGGTCTTCTCTCACGTTGACAGTTTCTGCCAACTACACTGGGATTATTCTCCTAAGTGAAAAATTTATCAAGTTAAGCCTGTTTTCACATCTCCCACATAAGCTGGATTATGATTCCCCATTTCACAGTATTTAAAAAAAAATGTCTTAGATCATGTAGCTAGAGAATCAGGTCCACATTTTCCTTCTAAATTAACGTTTATATATAATGAGCTAAAAATGGGCACAGTACACTGTGTATCTACAGAGTGACTATTTCAGATTTTCCTATTTGCTGTTTTCCTATAAGCTTAATAAGCTTATTTTAAGTCATAAGCAAAAGTTGCTGGGAAATAAAAGAGAGGAAGTCTTTTCAGCTTTATTACATTATCCTGCTTTGTAATTTCCTTTGTTTTTTGATGCCATTCTGATGACCTCACTGTGAGAGAATGTATTCCTGAGAGCTGTCTAACAACTGCCTTTTGTGTTGTTTGCATTTGTATCTGACTTGGAGAGAATCTTCCCACTTATCTGAGGAAGAATATGTCTTTGGCTTGATAGCTATTTAAATATATCATGTGGAAATCCATCCTAGAAGGAAGTGCTTCATGGAAAAAATTGAAGTGTGTGTTTTTTTCATTCTATCAGTATTTATACTCAACAGTTGAGAACCATTATTACACATTGTACTGATTATCAAGCATTTGGCCTTTATTTTGCTGAATGCTCCTGTGAGCCATCCTTACTTCCTGTTGTGTAACAAGGAAATAAAGTCAAGTAAAACATGTATAATGACAAATCCTAAAACCACGTAGAACTACTCATGTGAGATCAAGGAGTGAGGAGTGAAAATCTGGAAGATCATGATCAATAAAAGAATGTTTTCCATCTGAATGTGTTTTTATTTTAAGACTTTCAAAGAGCAATTTTTAAAAGAAAAAATATGGTGTAAAAGATACCTGCAGTGCTGAAAACTTGGTTTTCATGGGGCTGTGTGGAGGAAAAATGCTGTCTGGCTCCTTTGATATTAAAGCTTCTTTATGTGAAGTGCACATATATTAGATATATTCCTATTTCATGCAGTGATGCAGCTCCAAAACCTGAGGTGGCCAGGAAGCTTTTCTAAACCTTTTAGTTATTTGAAAGTGGAGACCTTTGGTTGTGAAGGAGAAGGTTCATTCTATTCAGACATCTGCTTTTCCTTTAATTTCTTCCAGACTGCAGCCAGAAACAAGAAAATCAACTGACAGAGCATCGTAACACTGTTCTCCTAAGTTTTAGCCAGTGGAAAACCTTTTTAGGTAGGAAAAGTTGATTCATATAGGGTGCTCTTTATTGCAGCCAAGTCTTCACCATGTCTACCAAAAATGAATTGTGAATACATATGTNAAGCTTTTCTAAACCTTTTAGTTATTTGAAAGTGGAGACCTTTGGTTGTGAAGGAGAAGGTTCATTCTATTCAGACATCTGCTTTTCCTTTAATTTCTTCCAGACTGCAGCCAGAAACAAGAAAATCAACTGACAGAGCATCGTAACACTGTTCTCCTAAGTTTTAGCCAGTGGAAAACCTTTTTAGGTAGGAAAAGTTGATTCATATAGGGTGCTCTACCAAAAATGAATTGTGAATTACATATGTGTGGCAGAATCTGGACAAAGAACCACTTCCAATGCAATTTTCTAGAGGGAATTTTGAATTTTGCATTACTAAGCTGCTATGCATTTGTGTACTTTAATATGACAGTTGAAAAACCAAAACTTTCTTCTTTTTCTTACTTCATGAGCCATTTTAAACAGTGATAGTTAAGTCACAAACATGAAAGGCCTAGGTACAAAAGTCTTTTCAAATTCTAAAAGTATTAATTTCACTTTGATGACCCCTGAAGTATTCTCCTTTTTCTCACCCAAATTATGCAATTGATTCACAATATTGACCAAACCACAGGTAAACATGCTAGAATAGCAGCCAAATCCTCAGATTTCCTATGTGATTGCCAATAGACCTGGCTAATGCTGTAAAGCCTCATTTTTTTTGTTGATGGAAGTTCCCTTATTGCTAGTTGTGGGCCCAGCTTGATTGCCCTGTTTTGAGACAACTCACAGTTATTTGGTTTCTATTTCATATGGACACACTATTATTGCAGAGTATCGATGCTCCAGCTCTTCTAAGATATAAACATATACCAGGATATCAACAACCTCAGCGAAAGGGCTGATGGATGCTTTATAATCTCCTCTAAGGACTTTCAGTTATGCCTAGTGCATTTCAAAAACTTGAAAATATCATTTTAACTTACCATATAAATTAAAGATGTTTTCCTTCACTTATTTAGGTGTTTATTTCCACTTACTACACTGACACTGTAATCAGTCTGGTGTGGGAAACCAGACTGACTGTGATGCAGTATCTTTCATATCTCTTATTTGTGGTAGTGGGTACATTTCCTTTAAACCAAGATACAGTTAAGAGGCCTGCTTGATTTGCCACATCCTAATGAGTAACTGTATATTCATTGAGCCATAGTAACAGCTATTCAGACCAGCACACACAGGCTGCGTGTTCCTGACCCATCCCCTTTCTGGCCTTCTGATAAACTGCTCCAGAGAAGTAAATAGGCAGAGAAATAATGGCTACTTTTGTAGGGTTGTTTTTCAGCTGATTTCACACCCTGATCTGCAGAGCCAGGTACATGTCAGCCAGCACAAGCGAAACAGCCTAAGTATGGGGGAGTGGAGGAGGGCCACTCCTGTTAGCTCCCTCGATAACATGTTGACTGAATGTAATGTAACATGGCAACTTGATCTTGGCAAACAGAAGAAAATGTATTTGCTTCAACTTACTGTATAAAGTTTCAATGAGCAAGTCTCCCCGTCTTGCTTTGTATCAGGTAAGCACATAGAAACTCCCTTAGAAAAGGGGGACCTTAAAAAAATAGTGACTTTGTACTGTATCTCATATCCCTACTAACTTTTCTATTGTACATAGAGATATCTCTCCTGGACTGTGAAGACAATTTTTCTTTCTTATCCTTCAGCAGTGTGATGCTGGACCAAGTCCAGTAGCAATGGTGGGAGTTATGATTCCCACCCTCTTCCTGCTTTTGGCTGCTCCGAGCCATTTGGTTCAGTATCACTGGTTCACATTTTGAAGAAATGTGCCCCTTTTATCTACTAGGTGCTATTTTTTCAAAGCTTAAACCAAAATGAGATTACTGGATTTCCAAGAACTCTTGAATTTATGTTTGCCTAGAGACCACCCATCTCAAAACAGCTCTCACCCACTCCCAATCTTGATTCCATAGTATATAGCTGATGCAATAAAAACAGGGCAGTTTTATCCATTGCAAGCAAGATTGCATTCATCCAGACCATATCTTTCGACAGGTGGATACATTCACTGGCATATGGCATTACTGGCATACTTACTGACTAAAATGAAAGCTAAACAATTTGTTATTCCATTCTGGTTTTCAGCTATATAAGTTTCTATCTGAAAGGTCCAGTTTTCAAAATCAGCTTCGGTCACATTCCACACTGCCTTCTCCACTTGAGTGCATTAAGATTTTGGATCTTTTAATCCTTTACCCAACATAATCAAAAAAAAAATCTTGCCTTTGAGTCGATGTCCATTACTCTAACATATTTCACAACTTCAACTCAGTGGCTGAACTCCCTTTGCAGTAAGGTTCTAGGATGGATGTGTTTGGAAGAAGAAAGGATAAAAGGCAAATGAGGCCCAGAGATATGATGAGTAGATAGAAGATGGGGAGAAACATCCTTTGAGATGTTCGAGAACATCTATGGGCACCAGCAGGAAGAACCACTCAGTTGGCAAAAGTGCATGTGAAGCCTGCAGAAGGAAGCCTGCAAGGATGAAGAATGAAACGGGCAAGTAGAAACAGAGAATGGATGAACAGAGATAAGGCAGGACAGATGGACTGGAGGAGAAAAAGAGTGTGGAACAGGAGAAGGAAGGAGAAAATGAAGCCAGCAAGCTGAGATAATTGATGGCTCTGATCTACTTCAGAATTTCCAAGTAAAATGGCAACTTGAGATGAACCACATCTGCACTGCTCTCCATCCAGCACATATATTGGCATTGCCTGTTTGCTTGTCAGCTTCACCCCAGACCCTGCTATCCTGTCCCCTCCTTCATGGAGCACAGCATCACAGTGAGTGACAGGCAACTGCCCCACAACCTCCGTATCTGACGTGGAGTCCTCTTCAGAGTGTGTGTGGGCTTGTTCCTCCAGAAGGCTTCAGAAGTTATTGGGTCCTCCGCCAACTGTCCTAGGCCTTAGCTCCTAAGTGCAGAGAATGAGTTAGAAGGGGACTGGAAACAGTCTATTTATCTTTTACTTCATCACTAACAACAGTCCTAATAGTGTGGCGGAAAGTAAGAAGGGTGTGACTCAAATGACTGGAGAAACACTGAGTTACATAATGACCATATCTTTTTGACAGTCCTCTCTGAACATTTTCCCCCTCACAAGTAGTAGCCATGGCCGATTCTTTCACTTTCTGCATTACTGTCAGTTTCTCTTTATTTTTGGAAGTAGAACTTTCCCGTTCCTTAATTACTTAATAATATCAAAAGCCTCTTTCTCTCTTTCAAGTATTGGACTTGAATGGCCTATGGCAGTCAAATTTCATTTTTCTCTGCAGTGGCTCTTCCTCTTCTGCTATTACATTCTTCGTCAAATCCAGATCGCAGATTTTTTTTTTTTTTTTTTTTTTTTAAATCTGCAAGACCTTAGCCAGTTGAGTGCCTTCAAATTGGCCTGCTCCCAATTTACACCTAATATTCTGGATGTCTGCAGATAGTAAAAACCTCATTCCTTATCTTTGGGTTGTTCCTTGATGTCTTCTTTTACCCTTCCACTTTCTTCTTTGAGTCCTCTGTCGAGACTGACGTACCTTACAAGCATGAGTCTGAATATCTCAGAGTATTTCTAGCCATGCAAGCTTGTTTTGTCCCTAAGATGACTCTCCTGGAAGTCATTTATGTGGCAATATGCCTAAACTAATAAGGTTCACTGGATCAGTTTGACCACAGCCCTGCACTAATGAGGTTTCCAGTCTGTGGCTAACTCGCTCAGGTCAACTCAGTGAGTGCAGTCAGCAGCCGGGCATCTGCTCTCACCTTTCTGGGCAAACAAAGCTTCAGTCTGTTTTCAGTGAATATGTTCTACAATGTTATTAGAGCTGGATTTTCCAAACTAGCTCTTTCTGTCTAGGCTTAGAGGTATTTGAGGTATGAGACCGAGGTGAGCTAAATAAGTTATTTCATTCATGTCTTTTCAAACAGATTGTGGGTTTTTTTTAATGATCCAAGTTGAGACAGACTTGTCGCATTCACTTAAGTTTCTATGAGTTACTGATAAGCAGAAAACTGTCATAAATATCTGGCCTGGCTCAACTCATTTGGCTAATTTTCAAGCTGCTGGCTCCTGGGTGTTTTGTGATCCCCCAGGTTTCTTTTTAGGGCTTCAAGGATCTGTCACAGATAATCTTTATTTGTAAGTTCCCAGGTGATCAGTGATCAAGCATGCTTGCTTTCTTCTACTGCAGGAAGAATATTTAGCAAAGCAGTTGCTGGCCAGCTCACCAGACATTCCTCCTCATTCTTCAGTGGAAGTACCGCAGCAAGAATTCCCATTCTGTCCAAAACTACTGCAGTCACAAATCCAAACAACAGTTTTCTTCTGCTTGGCTGCATGTCCTCTGTGTATTACTGTGAAACCTTCAGATGTTATAGTGCATTAGCTTTACATTTCTTTTGCTCATTTTCATTCCTGGTTGCTGCTCCCCTGCATGCTCCATCTTCCCTCCCCACAAAAATATGCTCAGAAACTCTTGAACTGGACAAAACCCAATGGAGTGGGTTTTGGGCCTTTATGACATGTCCCAGATCCAGCAAAAGCCAGGGTAAATCAAGAACCTATACCTTGGCAGATGAAGCCTATATTAGTTCCTCACTTATGAGCTATTCTTCCACTTTTCTTCTGCAAGCTCCTAGAGTTAGACTGAGACTTTTGTTCCTCTGTCTTTCTGCAGTCCAGGTCCACTTTGCATATCTGTTCACATACGAACAAAATTATTGGTAAGTAGATCTTTTTTCTTATCTTCCTATTTTGCCCAGCTGCAGAGCTAGAAACATGTCTTTCCTTTTCTCTATATTTAAACTTTTGTCAATATTTTCTTCTGTGTCTCAGGAGGCGGAATGGCTCTGAGAAGGCAGCACTTTCAATTACGGCCAGCTGGAACTAACTTAAAGGAATACTTTGGACAGACAAACCCCGATAGAATGCTGAGGCAAATGTGTTCCAGTTGCTGCAACGGTCTTATCAGGAACTTAAAACTGATACAAGCACAATTTTTAAGAAACTTGATTCTGAAAGGGCATTGTGAAATGACCCTCAGTCTTGGGGAATACAAAATTCTTGCATATTTTGTTGTTTTGTCTAATGATTTTGAAGTCCCTAGGGTGAAATTTCATTGTTTCAGTTTACTTCAGGGTTAGGATCATCCACATTACATACATAATAGTTTGCTCCAGGGCTGTCGTTTGGAGCAAACCAGCTTTTCCCATCTGAGACATAGCCTGGGCACCACTTAGGTTTTAGAGTATTTTGCTTCCAGGGAGCGTGGATGTAGCTAGTCTGCTCTTGAACGAGCCCTTAGCAGTACAAAGACAACCTAGTCTACAGAAGATGATACTGCAAACTAAGATTTACACCATGACATGGATACAAAAACAGCATAAATATACTTGAAGAGGCTGTTGTTTATGAATTGGTGCTACCTGCTTGGTGCGGAAATGCTAGATACTGGGGGAAACAGCTGTACTGAAGTTGCTGCTGTTGCATCACTGCCTGAGACAAGAGGCCTCTGTGATCCTAAATGAGCGCTCTACTGTACTCCTGCTTAGTGATATTCTGTCATCATTACAAGAGGAATGTAGTGACTGTGTCTGAAAAACATAAGCCACTGTCTATGTTTCCGACTATTTATAAGATCCAAACTCTACACTCTTCCTTAATTTGTATCCTCACAAAGTGTTATTCTCTTTCTCCATTAAATACCCCAACATTTTGGTTCCAGGAAGCAAAGAATGAGCTGATTGTCTGTTCCATCGAGTCTTTCCTGGAGATAGGTTTGTGTGAGGTTGAGTGTACAGGGCAGCATCACTCCTTTATCTATATCTTCTGTCTGTAAAGAAACTGCTTTTAAAAGTCAATTTTATGGAATTCTGAAAAACTACAACAAAGGTGGGAGAGGCCCTTAAGAATGTTCATTGTAGCATAGTTTGCAACCACAATTTCCACCCCATCCCTAATCTGATGGCTTCAAATTTTTGTGAAGGGTGTGTGGCTGCATGTGTGTAGCTGTGAGACAAATGAAGAGAAAGAAAAAGAACTTCAGTGAGATAAATTTTCTCTCATGTATTAACTGCCCAGTGGACCAGTCCTTAAAAGCAACAGTCCCTGTGCCTGCCAGAAACACCAGTGTTCATTGCTCACCCAGTGGTGTAACGAAGAAGATGGTAGACTTTGTTGAGCTCAGGGAAAACGTGCCTCTGATCTGTAAGTCATCTGTGGTAATTACACTCAAAATAGATTCTATTTGTCATACATACTATTTTTGTTGACAATATGTGCACACTGCTAAGTTTTATTTCCCAGAGGCACAAACGCTCTCTTAATTCTCCTGTTAAGTTCAGTGATTCATTTCCAGATAAGTGGAGAACCAGGCACTTTTCTGATTTTGGGACACATGGAACAGCTTTTCAAATGTGGGAAAGAGTAGTCAAGCATTGGAACAGGCTGCCCAGAGAAGCAGTGAAGTCCCTGGCTCTACCATGCCTGGCAGTGTTCAAGAAATGCGTAGATGAAGCACTTAAGGACATGGCTTAGTAGGCGTGGTGGTGATGGGTTTACAGTTCGACTTGATAATCTTAAAGGTCTTTTCCAATCATAATAATTTTATGATTCTATGGTATCTTCTCTCTGAGCCCACATACATATGGTAAATATGAGGCATGGCAAACAGATAGGAAAGGCTAAATCCTTTCCCCCTGTAAATCCCATCCTTACCTGTTACAGGGGACATTAAAGCCAGTCCTGATCATTCAGCCTGGATTTCAATGCATGCTCTCAGTAGAGCTTTTCTGCATCATCATCTCATTCAAATTTCTATCTTGTCATGTCTTGCCTTTTATTTATAGATAATCTTATAAGAGTTTGTATTGAGTCAAATTTAAAAAACTAAGCCTTTTTAAATTCAAGTAAATTTCTCAAATTTTCTTGTGGCAATTTCTTGTGGTAAGGAACTCCGCCGTTTAAGCATGTGATATATGAAGAAGTATTTCTTTCCTTACAACTTGTCACCAGCCACTGTGTCAATTGCTGCCTTCTAGGACTTGCACCATAAGGGACAATGAACAGTTTCCCTTTGTTTATCTTCTCCATATTCCCTGTGATTTGTCAACCTCTTTTTTTTCCAGCTCCTCATCTATTTCACTACCTGAAGAATTTAGGTCCATTTAATCATTCTCTAATGGAAATCATTTGGATTTTGTACAGAATTCAAACTGTTCAAATAATGGATGTATTTTGGATCTATAAAATGGCATTGTTATGTTCCATCCTGTTCTCTGCACCTTCCCTAGTAATCCCTAAGAATAGATTTGTCTTTTTGCCCTCTACTACAAAGTACTGAGCTGATACTTATATGGAACTGTTCATTATAAATCTGAGGTGCCACAACTTACTGGTTATGGCTAAATCAGTTTATGACTAGGTACTCTTATTAAAAAACAATGGAACATTATCCTCTGGGCAGACACTACTTGCTGGAGACTGAACAGGATAGAGGTTTCACTATTACTTCTCTAAATAAACAAAACCAGAAATAAAATGATACTCGTTATCATTTGTTTTGTGTTGTGCAGTTTTGATAGCACGTACATGCACATTAATATGTGGCAAAATGCAGGGAAGACTCAGCCTAAGGATGATTGGTCCTTACTTGGATGTTTGGATGGTAAGTGGGTTTTCTCTGCTCAAGGTAATGTTGCCTGTGCACTAATATAACTCTATGTTCTCAGGTTTCAAGGGAAAATGGTCCTCCAACCCATCCACTTTTATTTACTGCAAACTTTGTAGATGCAGCACATTGTACATGACTACATTATGTATGAAATACAATATTGTTGTGTAAGGTTGTGACAGTTTTAGAAAAGTTTTGCAAGCTACTCAGGAATGGTAGCTTTCATTTTCATTTCTCTGCTAAGTTACTGCTGAGGATGCATTCTGAAACTAAGGTGTCTGTGCTCAGGGTAGTGATGGTGGTGACAGCATCAATGGAGTTTTCTGTAGCAGTAAAATTTCTTTCTCTCACACACATCGCTCTAGCAGCACTGAATATCACCTGACATTGTATCACCAGCTGCTCATTGTGAAACCCATCCACAATTTGTCATACTCAGCTTTAATATATTAGTTCCATCAGTGAATAGTTGTATGGCTGCATAGATAACTTACGAACACGTGGAACGGTTGAGAAAGCAACATGTGCTCTAGAATGGTAAAAATTGACATCAATATTCCTTCTTAAATTACTGGATATATTTTCTATGCCCTCTATCCTGCGCACAATGAGCTGTCTCTAGAAGACATCATTATCTCCAGAAAGATTGCTTAACAACACAGCTGGAGCTATAAAAGAAAACTGAGAGGTGGAATTGTACTGGCTTGCAATTAGCCATGGAGTGCTCCAAAGGGAAGTACTCTGCAGTTTACAATATATCACTGTCTATTATTTCCTAATTTATGCAAAGCACTGTTTGCTTTGGCTTAGTCATTCTCCTTTACCTTTTCAGTTGTGATTTTTATCAGGTATTTCTTAACAGCTGAGTAAGTTTAGCAGTTATGTGATTAATTATGAAAAACTGAACACAGTATTCAAACCCTAATCACTGGCAAGAAAAGAGGAGAGTACACATTGGGTCTAAACTGAAGTTCTAGTGCATTTGGGAGTCTGATAGGGGAAATCTCAATCTGTGTTGAAATTTACTTCTGTGGTCTCACGGTTCCTCTGAAATTGCACAACGGAAATTTCCATGCCGTTTAGACCACTTAGGTATGTGTTTGTTCATTCATTCATTCGTTCATTCCTTGTCATCCTTCTTTTTTTTTTTTTTCTTTTAATGATTTTTCAAGATACAGGTCATTTGAAAAGCTCTTTCTTCACACTGCCACTCCATGCATTTTCAAGGCCCAATGGGACTCTTCCACAGAAACCTAATCTCTCTTTCCGCTTAAAAGAGTTTACTAGATGATAGTTTGGAAGTTTTTAGTGGCTTATTCAAGCATGTGAAGCTGGAGTATTGCTGATGCAGTCTGTTTCTGAGTTGTATCAGGCTTCATCTAGAGCTTTGCTTTTTGTAATGCCCTATCCCCAGCCTTTGGAAAACCAGCAACACCTCTCTGCCTCTTGAGTTTAGCAGAAAATAGGAGAGCCAAGAGGGGCTCAGTTTCCTTTATGTATTAGTAAATGCAAACTGAGGCCTTGAGCTACAGTGAGGAGAACAAGTAAAGCTGGAAATTCCCTCTGGGGACTAAAGAGACAGAGTCTCAAAGCAAACTTGAAGGGGAAGCTCTATGACCAATATCCCCAAACTCTGGGGTGTCTTTCCTTTGTATCTAGTAAATCATGGGAAGGAACGTGAACCTCTCAGGTAGAGCACAAGGGCTGGCACCTGAGTATATGTCTGTGCAGTTTGTTATTGTTTATCTATTATTTATTATGAATTATTTTCCTTATGAAAAACAGTGTCAGCCGTGATGGCTGTAGGGCTTGACTGTGCTCTCCATAGATGCGGTTCTCCTGGTTTCCACAGAGTTACTCCACACACACCTCTCAGAGGGAATATAGACACAGTGATGGGAGAAATCATCATAAATGCTTTTGTACAGCTTTAAATCCACACTTCCCCAATGCTTTTCTGTCAAGGCATCTGAGTAAATTTTCTAAATCCCTTTTGTTTCTCATCTCTCTTCAAACACTACATTGCTTATTGGCATCTGTCTACTGCAGACCACCCTCAGCAGTTTCTATTTCCTGATTTTTCTGTTTCAGCTGCTGAGATGTCCAAACATTTTCTCAGTTTGAACTTGAAGCCATACTCTGAGCAGTAAATTTGTCAATCTTTACTTCACAACTTTTTAACTCTAAATGTTGACTTAACTGTTCCTTCTCATATCACAAGGTCAGACCCCGAGTGAGGTCTTCCACTTTGAAAAGAAACAAATGGGGAAATGAAGGCAAATGTTGTTTTTTCTATAAAATGTCAGTTCCATATAGGCAAAAGGGGAACAAAAGGAAAAGAATGCTAAAATGACATATGAGAGAGGAATGTGCAAGAGAGTACTGTGCAATCTATGACTAATTCAGTACCTTTTGAAACAATATACAAAGGATAAATTTCCCTTCAAATTATCCTCTCCTATGAGGTAATGACTGAAGTATGGACTACAGAGGCAAGCCTTAAGGGACCACACACGCATACACACAAAGAAGTGATAGCTGAGAAGGGGAAATTGCTTGACAGTGAATCCCGATTTTGAACGTTACTTGGCTTTAGACTTGGCAACTTCCATTAATATGTCTATTAATACAAATTCCCTAATACTGGGAAAACCAGCATTACACAAAGAATTATCTCTCCGTCTGCTCATAGCCCTCTTGGATCCAGCCCTACAGACCAAAGATTTGCTTCTGTCTCTGTGACCACTCTTGTTTTTTTCTTCTCTCTTTAATTACTGTAGTTTCCACTGGAAAACAATCAAATAAAAAAACCCAGCATAGAGGTAATAGTTGGAGGGTTTTTTGTGTTATAATGATACATTTTTTGGTTAACTTTTGTTCTCTTCATCCTTTATCGTTAGGGATTTTCAAATGTATACTTTGCTCTATATGCTCCTTACTGTAAGCTACTGGTTTCAGAAGGAGTTTCTGCATTTTCTTTTCAGCACTTATATATTTTACTTTGGTCATTCATATTCTCCAGTTATTGCTGCAGAAAGATGCACTATGTCACTGGGTATGAAGAAGGACATAGCATCTATGTCTTTCATATTAATTTTAATTGAAAAAAATATTAATACTATTTTAATATTTTTCAATATTTTGACTTGTCTGGCAGAATTGTTTCACTAACAGGCAGGAATGTAAAATTTGAAACTAATCATCTTTCCTTACCTCTTGCCTTATTTATTTTTTCTAGGCCTCCTCGAAAATAGTTCTTAATCTGTGTTACCTTCAAGCTTAATTAACAGACTGATTTATAACTGGAGCCTCACCAATAACAACAATTATTTTGATGTCAGATCTCATTCCAGAATTTGACTTCTAACTTCAGACAATGATGAAGGTGGATGCTTGGATGATTCCAGGTGCCTTTTCATGCAGACCTATGAAAAGTATGCCAAAGATTTCATGGGGGGAATTCATATAATCAATGTTTGTGCCACCATGGCTGTGCCACTGCAGGGCAACAGCCTTTTGTGGCTGCCAGTAACAGCGTTACTTCCTCGGATCCCATGACTGAACTTTGTGCTGAGGAGATGAGCCTGGGCACCAGCACCGTGATGACCCAGGGAGCCATCTGACACATCCCCTGCTACATAACTCCTTGTCCTTCTCCTCTTATTGACTTCAACACAGTTTCAAATTCACTTTTGGAGGAGGGTAACTCAAGGAAATCAAACCAGCTAATAATAAAAGCATAACCTATACCCAGTTTCCTATAAGGAAATTATGCAAACATAACGTAGACTGTAAGAGTAATGTAGACTGTAAGAAAGATTCCCCTAGCAGTTTCATGATGAAACCAAGTCAGCTTATGCTGGGAAACCCTGAAAGAACCATAGAGCACCACAGTGTGACAAAAGGAGAAACTCCAGCAATACAGTAATTGTCATCAATATCAATCCTCTTTTATGTGCATGTGTAAGGAAGTGTGACTTCCTCTTCTCTGCTCGTTATGGGCTATTTCAGATGAGAAAACCCCTTGGAATTTGTGTAGATAACACTTAACAAACTCACATGTCCGAGGGCTGGACTCCTCTCCTTGAGGGACTGTTGTGGCTGAGATTAGTTCATCTGAAAGCTCTTAACTGCTTTGCTGCAGAACTGAAAAAAATCACTGCACCTAAGGAGGATACAGATAATTAGGAAAATCCACATCACCGTTATTTACCATGGAAAACAATCCTGTTCTCAACCACCTAGCAGCTACTCTAATTGCAAGATTAAGTTAAATTAAAAACTTAAAACTCTCTGGAGTCTTTATTCTTCCTAGTATTATCACCTTTAAGTAGTAGAACATCTTCAGAGGAGGTCAAGAATATAGTATCCTGTCTCCCTGGATATTTGGGACATCTGGAAGTCTTAAGCATACTGCCATCTAGTTGATACTTTGCCATCAGAAACTACTCCTTCCAGCCTTCTGCAGGAGATAAGCAGAAGACTTTGCAGTGGTTGCCTGGCTGGTTACCAACCAACATTTAACTCTGCTGGGATTATGAACTGGAAATTTGGGGTTACCCAGCAACACAGTAACACAAGGAGTTGCTTTTCCTAAGCTGTTGTCAGAAGATACTGCAACTGTTTTATTTTCAGAGGAAATTTAGGGGCCTCAAAGATCTTGGTAGCTGAGGACACTCATGGTGAATGCACTCCAGACTGGTCGATTATCACCACTCCTCTGTGCGTGAGAGGGGAGAGAATGAACCATTATTTTCATTTTCATTTAATGAGGTATATGAACTACGAGAGTTGAGAGAGTTTGATCACAGATGGGTACGTTCAGTTTGTTTTAGGTGTTTACTCTGGTGCTGGATAGCTCACACCAGGTTGCTGGATGCTGACACAGCAATCTGAATTATGGAAATACTTACCAGGAATTTCTTGCTGATATGTAGTAAGCGATATGAATGTAAAGCAATCAAAGGTGGTAAGAAATGGCAACTTCCTCTTTCCTCCAGGTGAGCTTTTCAGCTTTCACGTGAATGCTAAAATAATTTTGCAGGGTTAGAATGTAAAACATCCTATTCAATGACTAATATACTGCCCTATGACCTTTTGGGGAAAATAGTTACTACTTATCAGTCTGATTAGACTTATCTGAAATCTATAACAAATTTATGCCAACATTTTTTTTTTAGCTTTTAATCATGACAAAGTTGATCACATTTGTAATACAGATTTCCAGTTTGGAGGAGACAAAGAATATATATATTTTTGTATGGTAATGCAAGCCCTATTTAGACCAAAAAGACTTATAATAGAGCCTTTCATAAAGAAATGTCTCCCTTATGATTATCTGTCATATAGGGCTGAATAGGAAGCATGAAGGGCCTTGTGTGCTTCACAAGTGGCAGCACAGCCACTTCAACAGCAGCAGAAACTCAAACTTTTATGCTGATAGAGGCAGTGAAATGTCCTCTGGGGACAGGGAAGTAAAAATAAAGAGAATAAGGTTTTATCCATCTTATTTCCTAGGCTCCTAAAGAGCTAAGTATAGCATGCTGATATCATGGTGTAGATAATCAGGCTTGTGAAATGGGGAAATGCAAGCTGCTCTGGAAAGGCATCCACAGAATTGTTCAGTGACCATGACTTTCCAGGAGTACACAGGACCAGGCCAGAGGACTGGAGTGCGGATAATATTGTGTCATCACTCCTGGGGATGTTTCCTTCTGGAAACACTTGGCATGTGATGCTGGAAGCCTTTCAAGACATGGCTTCAGGCCACCAGCTACTTTGGATCTGTGTTCTGGGTCATCTCTCTTCCTGTACCTCATACTAGTAAGGAAATGTCCTCTACAACTGGGAGTTTCTCACAACTTGACACAGCTATTTACAGTAATTCCTCCACCTCTTCTCCCCAGGACATAGTATCTCTATTTCCTTGTCTGTTTTTCTTCATTTCCCCTCCCTGAAGTTGAAGGAAAGCTGACTTTCAATTTTTACCTCTTGTCAAGACCAGGAAACAAACACCCTGAATGCTAGGGAGGAGTGGAACATAGGTGAACTCAACAGTGATAACATTCAAGATAAGCAACATTGTTGGCATTGTAAAAAATATATATATTTGTGTACGTGTGGATAGGGAAGAGATGCAGACAGCTTACTTGCCAGGACACTTGCAACTTATACAATACAGTGAATAAATTTTATAGCTTTTTCAGACATATCCCTCCCATGTTTAGTTTCATACAGCACATGGTTGTATGTAAACAGCCTACAGCTAATTTTCCCTTCATAATAACATTTATTTTAATGTCTAGATTTAATTCCTTTATGGTAGTACAGGGGTCATCCTGGTCATTTGTGTGACCCCTGGTTTTATCTTAATCTCAGTATTTTGGGAAAATGACTTCTTCCTAGAAACCAAACTACTTATGCATTACTTCAGGTCACTGCATTAGCTTTCCTGAGTTTGTTACATCACAGTCAGTGCATCCCCTGAGATTTCTCTCTGTGTATTTGTGGTGGTCACTCTCTTTCCATGCCATACACACCAAAATGGGGACCCTGAAGTCAAAGAAGAGAGAATACCAAGGGTCTCCTGGGTGGCCTGCTGCATGCCTTCGAGTTGGCCTACTTGGCCAACTATAGCTAGCAGTTGTATGACTTTGCTGATGAGTGTGGCAGATCTAGCAGCAGAAAAGAGATTTTTTAAAAAATGATGGATTATGCCTAGAGTTAAGAATAGGAACCAGCCTTGATGGGTGTCTGTGGTGCTGGGTGGAGCTGATGGTCGGAGGGCTCTGGATTATCAGGCATTTTGGATGATGCATAGGAGAGGATTATGCACTGGGGATTGCAGGAGGAAGCTACTGGTGTAGTTGTCAGGAATTGTTGCAGCGATATTGGGTACTCAGGCGATTGTTGCTGGAGTTGTATGTCTAGGTGTACCAAACACAGAAAGCAGAGAGACTCTGGGTCACTGTGAGAACTCCTTCCGTTTCCTGCCCAGGGAACTGGGTTAGGCCCTGCTGTGCATGAAAAAGAAGAATTCTTCATTTAATTGACAGAAGACACTACCATACTTATCTGAAATGATTTCATGTTTATTACACTATTGCTATTGCTCTGAAATACAGCTTTCTGGAGGAACCACCCAGTCAGTTAGGTTAAGCTTTAAAAATAAAGGACTGCAAGTAAAAAAAGTAATTCCTCACAGTGTTTCCCAGTAGATTATAAACCTGTATCAACAAGCTTTTGTACAGAGTCTTGCTTCTAGTAATTAGTGTTTCTACAAAGACAATGAAAATAATATGCATGCACAGAGCTGGAGTTCGGCTGCAAAACATCAGTCCATCTCGCAGATTTACTGGTCCATAAAACAAGTCTTCTTTGGCATTTTTCGGAAATGCTTAAAAAAATCTAATACTATAAAAATGGGATATGGTTTGTGACATAGAATCATTAAGGTTGGAAGGGACCTTGAGAGATCATCTAGTCCAAACCCCCTGCACATTAAGGGTCACCTAGAGCATGTTACACAGGATTGCATCCAAGGGGATTTTGAAGATCTCCAGAGAAGGAGACTCCACAACCTCTCTGGGCAGCCTGTTCCAGTGCTCTGTCACCCTCCCTGTTAAGAAATTTTTCCTTAAGTTCCTGTGGAACTTTTGGTGCTTCAGTTTGTGGCCATTTCCTCTTGTCTTATTGCGGGCCACCACTGAAGAGGTTATTCCTCTCCAGGTGCAGGAGCTTGCACTTGCCCTTGTTGAACTTCATGAGGTTTCTCACTGCCCAGTTGTCCAGTCTGTTCTGGTCCTTCTGGATGGCAGTGCAACCCTCTGGGCTATCATAGGGATGCACCGATCCTGAGCTTGGGGGAAATGTTGCTTGAAGAGTAACCAGCTCTCTTGGGCTCCCCTTCTAGAGCTCTAGCCCATGGGATTCTTCTGAGGAGGTCTCTGAAGAGGCCAAAGTTGGCCCTCCTGAAGTCCATAGTTGCAAGGCTACTTACAGCCCTGCTTTTTCCTCGTTGGATCCTGAACTTCACCAACTCATGATCACCGTAGCCAAGGCTGCCCCCTACTTTCACATCTCTTACAAGTCCTTCTCTATTTGTTAGTACCACGTCCAGTAGTAGCCCACCTTTCCTCATTGGCTCCTCCACAAGCTGTGTCAAAAAGTTACCATTCCATGATCTGCTGGAACCTCCAGGTTTGTTTGTGCTTAGCAGTGTGGTCTTTTCAGCTGATACAGTTTTTGTGCTGCCATCCAGAGGGACCTGGACAGACTGGACAACCTCACGAAGTTCACTAAGCACAATCCTTCACCTGGGGAGGAATAACCCCAAGCATCAATACAGGCTGGGGACTGACCTTCTGCAGAGAAGGATCTGGGCATCATGGTGGATGACAAGTTGACCATGAGGCGCAGTGTGCCCTTGTGGCCAAGAAGATCCTGAGGGGACATTAAGAAGATCATCTCCAGCAGGTCAAGGGAGGTGATCCTGCTCCTCTACTCAGCCCTGGTGAGGCCACATCTGGAGTACTGTGTCCAGTTCTGGACTCCCCAGTACAAGAAGGATGTGAAACTGCTGGAGAGAGTCCAGTGCAGGGCTTCGAGGATGATCAGGGACCTGGAACACCTGACCTGTGAGGAAAGGCTGAGAGAGCTGGGCTTATTCAGTCTGAAAAAGAGAAGGCTGAGAGGAGATCTATCAGTGTCTGTTAATACCTTGAGGCAGGGGAGTGAGGAGGATGCGGCCGGCCTCTCTTCAGTGATGGCCACTGACAGGACAAGAGAAAATGGCCACAAACTGAAGCACCAAGAGTTACACAGGAACTTACGGAAAATTTTCTTAACAGGGTGACAGAGCACTGGAACAGGCTGCAGAATCTCCTTCTCTGGAGGATCTTCAAAACTCGCTTGGATGCAGTTCTGTGTAACATGCTCAAGGTGACCCTGTGTGTGCAGGATTGTTGGACTAGATGATCTCTAAAGGTCCCTTCCAACCTTAAGGATTCTATGATTCTGTCATATCAGGGAGACTGAAGTCCCCATGAGAAGAAGGGCCTGTGATCATGTGGCTATTTCCAGCTGTGTGTAGAAGGCCCTATCGACTTCCTCATCCTGATCAAGTGGCCTGTAGCAAACACCTACCACAGTGTCTCTCATGTTAGCCTGCCCTCTAGACCTTACCCACAGGCTCATCCACCCCCAGGCTGAGCTCCATGATTTCCCGTTGCTCTCACACATAAAGAGCAACTCCACCACCTCGCCTTCCCAGTCTGTCCTTACTGAAAGGCACACAGGAAAGTACTTTTCCTGTAAGTTAATATCCCTTAAGTTACCAAAACAGACAGAATCAAAGCGAATCAACTCAGATTTAAATATACTGCCTATGCTACTGCCAAAAAATATAAAATCATACTTGAGTGCTACAGTCTTATTTTGTAGCATATGCCTGAAGATAAATTTTATGGTTCAGATAAGGCCATTTGAAAATAGTCTTTTATGAATCTTTTATTACAGGGGGCTCTTTACTGGGCGCCACTGTAATAAAATTGTATCTCTACAAGACAGATCATAGTGTCACTTTGCTGGTTACCATGCAACAGAGTGTTATTCCAAGTACACAAACACACCCCAGATTGGGGCAAAAAAGCTTTAAGTTATCCTCTATGTGTAAGCTGGAGCTTCACTGTTTCTGAAAGTGACAATGAGATTTTGTTTTGCCGCTGGAAAGCTCAGGGTTTAAGGCATCTAAGAGCTGTGCATGGTTTGACCCTAGAGCCTGATCCTCCAATCTGTGGGGAATCCCCAAAAGTGATGATGCCAACTGCTAAACATTTGGTTATAACCTCAGGGTGCTGCTGCTAAATGAGAAGTGCGTGGGATGACCTTGGTCATTCACTTGCTTAGCTGTAGCTTCATTCCTGGCTCTGTTTTGGCCTTCTCCAACCAGCTCTCACCATGACAAAGCCCAGGCATAGTTCTGGGGCTCTTTTCCTTAAAGGCCTGTCCTTAAAGCTCTGAGGCTACTTTGGCCATCTTCCCACGAACAGTCCCTCCACAATATACTGGCAGCCTTTGCCCTCCCATCTCACACCTCCACACACTCTTGCAGCATATCCCTGGGCATGCAACACACACCCCCTAAATTGCTCGCTATAAAAACACAGTGCTGATGGACTGCAGTACACCTACATCAGTTTAGACCCTGTGAACTGAAGAGTACAAGACAGCACATGGAAACAGCAACCATTTTAGAAGCAGCAGCACACTGCATGGGGGAGAGGCAGGTCTAGTCTGCTCAGAGGGCAGCTGAGCCCAGGTGCTCTTGACATGAGCCAGTTTCTGCCACCCTGTGTCTTCCTGTATATGGCTGTAGTAAAGAAATGCAAAACGAAAGGAAGTAAAACAGGACTGAGACACAAGAAGGACCATTTACCGTTCACAGCACTTGGTTTTTTACTACTGCCCGGTTTTGGCCCATGACCACGAGCGCTCTCTCAGATGATGGCCAGGAGAGCAGAGACCAGGGACTGCAATGCAGCCAGTAAGGCCACATTGTTCTGGAGAGGAAAAGGGTTTGCTATGCCAGTGCAAGCTATGCTGCCCCGCTGCCTTGTCCACCCAGAAAACACCTGCCAGACTTAAAAATACNAGGAAGTAAAACAGGACTGAGACACAAGAAGGACCATTTACCGTTCACAGCACTTGTTTTTTTACTACTGCCCAGTTTTGGCCCATGACCACGAGCGCTCTCTCAGATGATGGCCAGGAGAGCAGAGACCAGGGACTGCAATGCAGCCAGTAAGGCCACATTGTTCTGGAGAGGAAAAGGGTTTGGCTATGCCAGTGGAAGCTATGCTGCCCCACTGCCTTGTCCACCCAGAAAACACCCCACCTGCCAGACTTAAAAATACAGATGTGGATAGTCTTTCGTAGCAGTCAGTATTACAGTTTATTAAAGCAAATGTCAAAGGAAAACACTACAAAAGTGTTCATGTAGTGTAGGTTCTTCTTTGCTGTAATTTCCTTTGGTAACATGGTGACCTAATTGGTTGAACGCAGTGTGTTTTTAGTGCAGCTAAACAAAACCCAGGGATCAATACCGAGCAAAAATCCAGCATTCAACATTTTTGCTACACATTCAGAATAGAACATAAAACATGTAGTTCTTCACAGAACAGGCATTGCAACAAAGGTTTAATTAAAAATCTAGAAGCTTTTCCTACTGTTTTAAAAATCTAAATGGAATGCTATCATAGTCCACAATCAAAAGAATCCACTTCGGTTTCTGAAGTTGGCCCAAATGATTCATTTTTGATTCTTCACCTCTCATCAGCCAGGCAGTATAATGAAGCAATATTACTGTGCAGAGTGATCAGGAGAAATTGTGTATTGCAATGGAGAATGTAGGGACTGAGCAGCCTCTAACCTAGCACTTAGGGCAACGATTTGTCTGAGGATGTGGATTTGTCTGACCAGGCATAGACATCTAAAGCCGGTTGTCTACACATGTACTAAAGTAATCGGAAAGAAATACAGTGTTTGGAAAATAAACAAAGTTCACTTTGTTCATGTAACTCAACATGATGGAGACAAAAGGACACAAGGTCGCATGTGGAACATATTCAACTTACATTTTGCATTTTATCACACTTAGGTACATCTCTATTAGGTATTTTAATGCCTATACTGTCTGAGATAGATAGGCATTCTCTGTGATCTCCTCCTGAGGTGGAGCCTGAAACAGTCCAGAGAGCCTGCGAGTGATCACTGTTACCTCTCTCAAGATAATCAGTATAAATAATGATAAGCAATGACAATGAAGAGAAAGGCAATTTATTCAGATTTTCTTTGAATGTCAGGAGGCAATCAAGCAATTGAACTCATGCCTCTGGCATCAGATGACTCTGTGTTGCAGTTATTAGAAAACTTGGTGGATAACTTAATCAGACATGTCTTTTGACATCAGAAGTGAACAGTCATGGATTCTGAACAGTGAGGCTATTTTTTTGGTAGTTATGAAGGTTTGATTTGTTTATAGAACTAATCAGTAAGAAAAATAACTGTTTTTATTTCTGGAGAGCTCAGAGTTAGGCACCTCATTCCGGTGTTTCACGGATCAGGAAGGAATTGCTGTGTGCTTGTTCTCAGCTCCTGCTGATTGCTAGACAGAGTTCTTCGCAAAACCTTCACACCCACCTAACCCAAACCTTCTGTGTCCCATTCCAATGCCAGAATGAAGGCCATAGGAAAAGCACCTCATCACCACATAGCCTAAAGCTAGATGGTTATTGTAATTAGAGACACTACTGCCCACTCATCTTTGCCCCATTAATCACTATCAGAGAAACCTTGATAGACAGAATCACCTAGTGTTTTAATGAAATTTCCTGGTTGATAGTGAATATCTAACACTGTGTGAGGTACTGTAAGTGTAAACCATAAAGTACTTCCTGGAGATGTAAGAAGTACTGGAGCAGCTCGTCCTTGAAATATGATTATGCTATGCTAGCAGATCCTAACTACATGATTTGTGCCTGGGAAAGGTACTTCTTAAATATAAACTTGCTAAAAAAGGCCAGAGATTCTTAGATAAACAAACAGTTAAATTCTTTTCCAGACCTCACGCATCCTAGACAGGAATACTGCTAGACACAAGATATTCTTTGATTTGGGGTAAAATATTTCGGTTGTCTGCTTGTGTGGCCATTACGGGGATGAAAGATTATGCCCTTCTCCAACAATTCAGGAATTCTCCCCAAGAATAGCAGGTTGTATAAAGGGTTCTTACAAGATAGTCAGGACGTACTTATGTTTGTAAGAGTATTTGGAGCATTTTTTTATGGACCATTTCCTGTTGATGTTATGATAGTTTAATTCCTTTCTTCACACAGTGAAGCAAACAGAGGAACAGATTTTTCAGCAGTTTCAAGCTTTTGCAAAAAGTCTTTTGCAAGACACATATATGCTTTAACCAAAATGTCTAATGACACATTTTCACAAACTTTTGGTTTGATAAATCCCAGTTCAACCTTTTCACTGAAAAAGAATGAGGATAAACACCCCTGTAAGGTCTTTTAACCAATCATTTATATTCCATGGAAAAGGTTTCTAAATGCTCCTGTGTTGTCCACAAGCAATAAGGCGTCTTTGTTGAGTTCCCAGGAATTTGGCATGTCTTAGCTCATGCATAGGAATCTTAGTGGAAATGGAATCCTTTATGAGAAGTTTTAGTCACATTTTACAAAGTGACTAGAAATTACTAGAAATTACTTTATTTCTTTTCTGCATTTTGGCAGCAGCAGCAGTTTCTAACTGTATCTTCCCACACAGGCTTTAAAATGGCCTGTGCATCATGACTTGCTTATAGTTTGGTAACGCTTGATGGGAGATTAGTTCGAGCTGTGATTCCCACTCTCCCCAGCCTCTCCAAAGTTCTGTGGACACATCAAAGTTCATGATGCCAAGAACGTGGAAATGATAACTGCAAGGTAAAGGATATTTAATACAACCAAGACACAATCCTAACAAAATAATTGCATATTGAATGCACTGTAGCAGGCAGGAGATTTTAATGTGTGCAAAGGTGTAAGACAAAAATGCTTGCTCCTCAAAATTGCAGGCAGTATAATTATTTTAATAGGATAATAATTAGGTGAAGACACATTTGGGTCATGTCACTGAGCTCTATCTTTCACAAGCAGAAGTGCAGAAATTGCACTTGTGAGTGGAAAGACAGTGTTTCTGTGATTTGTTCATAAACCATACGGACACACTCCCGTAGTGGCTGAGGGGCAGGTACCTGCACTTCCCTCTGTACTGGCATCATATATTGCTCCATTGAGCTGAGATGTGCCTGAACTCGCAGGCTCCATCCTTCAGCTTCCATTGCCGATATTCCCATTGTTTCTGCAGATCTCCTGGCAAGGCGATATTGCTCGGTTAGGTAGGTCGTATCTTGATGAAGAACCAAATGTCTTCACAAATGATAGGCTTAAGTGCATGCATACAGGAATGCGTATGTCACTCAAACATGTGCCAGTGTGTGGGGAAAACACTGGACTACACAAGACTATCGCTTTTCTTGAGGTGATAGTCACCATCGTGAGATCTACAGCACCGGCAAGAATAGGACCGTCTTTCAGCTGTGGTGAGACAGCTTGAATAGAAACCCAAAGTGTTTCTCAAGAAAGAGTAAGAATTTAAAAGCATGAGTGTAACTGATTCCTTTCCTGTGCAAGTACAATTCCATGAAACTGGAAAAGCAAAACAAAAATAGGAAATTACATTGCAACACGGGGCTATTTTGTTCAGGAACAGTGAGTGCTTGCATTTAATTATGAATATGGTTCAACACTGCTTTGCCTTTAAGAAGTCAGGTGTGAGAATATGGTACCTAAATCCAGGACAGTCTTCTGCATTTGGAAATTTAAGATATTTATTTTCCTTGTCTTTAGGAGAACTTGTAGAGAAAAGCCCCTATGCAAGGACTGAAAGCTGTACTTTCTCTTTTTCTTTTTTTTCCCTGGGAACATGATTTGCACCTTTAGGCTAAGGTAACCTACAGAAAACAAAAGAAATCTAGTGGTAAGAAGCTGTAGCGCCAATGCTGACTCATGGAGGACACGGTGGTGTACAGAGTTTGCCAGCTATGGGTCAGCACTCAGGGTTTAACCAAGTTAATGCAGTGGCTCTGGTCACTCACCACAACTGAAGGATTGAGGCTTTTCTTCCTGCATGCTCTCTCCCTGCTCTCAGCAGCATGTTTTCACTCATCATCTTGCATCAGCTTCCACGTCTGACCCTAAGTTGATTTAACTCTCTCATCTGGCAGAAAACTAACCCAGCAAAAAATGGTGTTCTGCTGCTGCTTGTTTAGTGAAACAGGTTAGGATTGCACGGTCAGAAAGAAGGCGGAGAGAGCAGGAAGAACATCGTCTCTTTCTAAACCTTTTGTATAACTAAACTCTGTTTTCAAAGGGAGCCTGAACCCTGCACTGAGAAAAAGATCTAGTCCCAGGGAATTTAATGCTTTTCTTAGTATTTCACATACAGAATGACCTCCTGAACCCTCTCAAACTGCAGGAACTGGCTCTAGGGGAACCCTGATACTGCCTTTATTTGTAGACTTGAAATGTCTGAGATGACTGCAGATCAGGAGTATCCCAAGCTGCTGACACCTTCCTACACCAAAGCACAACAGTTTCCAGGGCAGGTATCTTGCTGAGGGCGTTGCGGTCGGAACTCAAAGCTGTGCACGGGAAGCGCGGCACACTGGACGTGCCCGTGAGTGCTGTATCAGAGCACCCTGCTCTGCAGGGCCTCGGGGAATCTCAATTCTGCGCTTTGCCGATTAGCTTGGCACCTAAAATGAGCCACTTCATCCCTCTGTGATTTATTTTTCCTCATGTGCAGATGACTCCAAGTCGATATTCACCCCTTGTTTTCTCATCAAGGAATGGAAACCTTGTGTAAACTTTAAGTTTACAGTTTGTGCCAGAGGTGAATCTCGGGGATTGTTTTGTAAATGGAAATGTAGCTCTTTGCAAGCCACATGCTGTACCCAAACCCAAGCCCTTTCTTCAAACCACACATACTCTGCTTACCAAAACACAGAGACTCCTGCGGAGTTTGTCCCACACACACAATCCCGAACTGTTGCAACCCATTACCACACTTGGATTCAGTCAGGATCATTTGGCAACAGCATGAATTGGCATTTCTGGATTTCACCTCTCTTGCTCGGAAAAATAAACAGGAGGTCAGAACACTCCACGATCTTCAGGGGCCCCCCTACCCCTCCCGCCGCCATTCCGCCCGCCCCGGCCCCCGCCATGTCGCACGGGGCCGGGCCCCGCTG